>CM040243.1:256978648-257139258 GCA_022545495.1 Chrysanthemum lavandulifolium | reverse complement strand
TATGGGTAGATACGTGTGGAAAGGAAATCTTAAGTAATCCTAAGATAGTCTATGCTAGAATCACGGACCTTTAACAATGAAGATTTCAGAAGATAATTTTGATGAATGTAGAGAACGTTGCTGAACTTCAGCTTTTGTAGATGATTTTATAAGATAATTTTTAGAGACTATTGTATAACTTATAATATATGAGGAGTAGTTGAGACCATTGTGCAACTCACAATGTCTGAGAAATAGTTGAGACCATTATGTAACTCACAATGTCTAGGGAATAATAGAGACCATTGTGCAACTCATAATGTCTAAGAAATGATGGAGAGATCATTGTGTAACCCACAATGTCTTGAGAAATGATAGAGAGATCATTGTGTAACCCACAATGTCTTGAGAAATGATAGAGATCATTGTGTAACCCACAATGTCTTGAGAAATAAATGAGACCAATGAGGATTTACGATTATGCGAGAATGTAATAGAGACCACTTGTATCTCACGGTGTCTTGAAAAATAAATGAGACCATTGTATCTCACAATGTCTGGAAGTAGGAAAGACCATTGTAGTCGGTTACAATGTCTTGGAGGAAGTTTCGTAATCCTAAAATGCATGAGTAGATGCATGATTGGGAGATTGGGAAAATATGATTGTGTCGTAATGCCTTAGAATAGGCTTACGAGATATATTGAGTACTTTGTTTATGATTGAAATTATGTCAAGTGTATATATCAATATACTAGTATGTTTGTATAGCTTAAAATGCCTAAAAGTCACATAATCGTGCGGAGGATGGAAGGCACGAGAACGGAAGGCTATAAAATGTTTTGTTTGTAAAAGCGGTTATAGTTTAAGTCTCAATTTAGACTCGTTTCTCTATAACTATGGCTCGATACCAATCTGTAACACCCAATTTCGTGATATGCGCGGAATTCAAAATGGGTGTTACTTCATGGAACAACAATCATAACAATAAACGAACTCTAATGGGGTCGTTTTAAAAGACTTATCATTCGATTTATATAAATATCGAGTTTACAAAATGAGGTCCCAAATGGTTCCATGTTTACAAAATACATTAAATTGATTTTGAATGATAATAAAATTTATAGCCTTCTTAAGTATTCGTGCATCCTCCGCGCCGACCTCGTACAATATGGACTGAAATACATGCTTAAAGCATCAACACAAAGGTTGAGTGAAATTCATAGAGTTTGTTAAATGGTTGAACACATTATATCGGTAGTGTGAGTTAATTAGACTCACACCAATGCTTTGAAAACAAAGCTTATTATTCACTAAGCATCATGCAATCAAGGCGTTAACGTGTTCCAAATTTAATTGGAGAAATTGTTGATACGTGCCCTTGAAAGGTAAAATTGCCGTTTTACCTAATGTACTCAAATATAGTGCGTTTGTTTGGGACTGGTGAAACAAGCGGGATTAAATCAATCAATAGATCTATCCACAATATTCGCGGCCACTTCACTCGTGATTAATGATTCATGATTAGGGACTTAAGATTGGAAAATGCGGTAACTTAGTGCAAGTAAAATAATCGATAAGTATACAGTTTGAAAGCAATGTGTTCGGTTTAAAATAAAGCATGTATTTCCCCAAGGGTTTGTAAAACAATTAAGTAATAGAAAGTGGGGCTATGAACTCACCTCAGAGTAAATGATATCAAATGTATAATGAGAATGACGGATATGTCGTGAGAACTTCTACGAGCAACCTAGAATAGAATGTTGCGACTTAGGTTTGGAATAATGTTTAGGAAAACATAAACCATCCTATATACGTCTCTATGTTGATCATGATGTAGTACATGGTATTTGTGTATGTTGTTTATAGAAATGGTCTAGTTGTGAAAACGTGTATAGTTTATATATATCGTACTACCGTTCGGGCCATCATAATTCGGAGGTCATATAGTAAGCGTTAGGAGCTAGGACACTTTAAATCGTAAATCCGACAACTCGTCGATCGTTTTACTCAAATGAAACCCTCACATGAAGCTCCCTAGTTTTGTAGCACTTAGTAGATAAAACATAAGTTTTATTTATATCATAAGTGTCATATGGTTTGTAAACACAAGTTACAAGGTTGTTTGGTTTTGATTAGGAATCATAATGGTTATTACAAATATCGTCATAATTTATATCACAAGTGTTTAAAGAAAAGCTTACAAGTTTCTAAATTGTAAAGTTGGTTATTACAAGTTCTCAAATCGTTTCATATATATGATTACCTTAGTTAACGATCTTGGGTAAACAAGCCTTGAGGCTTTAGCCATGGCCTTGCCGTGACTTTGGTCTTGACTACCATGGTCTTGAGACTCAACTTTGGTCTTAGCCGTAGCCGTGGTCTTGGTTTATGGCCATTAGGCCTCTTGGTTTGCTTTACTTGTGACAAAAGTATAGTTGTAAGACTATATTTACGGCGATTCTCTTTTTGAAAGATTTATGGCTGTTTAAGCGTTTTCAAGGTCCGAGCTTCTTTGGAATTGAAGGAAAACGTCGTTCGGACAACTTTCGTGTTTTAACTTTTTATGATTCGGAGCGAGTATGACTTTCAAAATGGCGAACCATACAGTTTCAAAATGGCGGTTTGGCGTTTTGGTTTCGCTAACTTCTTTTGCCTATAACTTTTGACTTGTTTGTCCGTTTGGTGGTTCAAGTTGCTATGTTTACCTTTTATCTTGTCTACCATATTATGTAAGTTATAAAGTCCTTATGTTATTGTTTTAATGGTCTCACACGTGTATAATATGACTAGTTTACTAGTTTGTTACTTTTATGACAATATATGAATTAAAACAAGTGATTGAGTATATGTACATCATGAATCAACATAGTAACTATATATATGGCATGAAATAGTTAAAATTATGAATAATAAAGATGAGATGATGGTGGTGATAAGTTTCTTACAACTTTTGGCTTTCAATAAAGATAGGAGTAACTTAGTAAGGATAGGACTTTGATTGAACACTTAGGACTTCGGATTGAGCTAGCTTTCTACACCTTGGCACCCTTGCAATCTTGAAGAGTTGGTGATGAAGTATTAAGTGACTTGAGTGGATCTAAACTCAAGAAGATCACTTAAACTTGCTAGAGATTTGATGTAGTAGCTTGATCTTTTGAACTTCCTTGCATAAACTTGGAGTTTATAGATCAAATGATGGAAGATATGAATGTTTTAGAGTATGAACGACCCAATTCAGTTTGTGAAGGTCTTTGGGATGTATTTCACTTCCTATTTATAGGAGGGTAAGTTTGGTTAACCATATATTGGGTTAAATATTAATCATGGTTGGTTAGGACACTTGTAATGATCTTAATGAACCAAGGTTAGGATGATGCCACCAATATGATGACTCCCCTAAGGTCTGCCATGGAAGAGATAAGATGACTTTTGTGGTTAGTTTTGGTATTATCTTGGTTACGGAGTGAGTTTTGGTTCCGTTAATCGCTAACTTGAAGCCATAAAGCGTAAAACCGGTATCGTAAAAATATGAAACTTATAGGAATGATTAAACTCATCATTATACTCCATCTAAAAATATAAAATAGGTGATAAGTCTCATTGGGTGCAAAAGCCGCTTAAAGTGGAAATCGGGTCAAAAACAGCGTAATCGTAGTTTATCGAAAATAACGAAATTTTGGAAACGACCGTGAATTTATTTAGAGTAGACTAAAATTAGTCTAAAAGTGATATGAGATGTCAAAATATGGTTTTGTCATACGCGGGATAACTACGCTTATTCGTGAAGTTTAAAAGTTCTGCGATTTATGCAAAAATGTAGAACGTATAAGGTTAATTCCTTTATGGTCAAAGGAGGAGGAAATATGTTTGACTTTTCCAAAATGTAAAAGCGTCAAAACATATTAGAAACACAAAGTCAGAATCGTTAAGTCGGATGTAAGTAAAATTGTTTAAAGCGTAAGTTTAGTTTTGTTCATTATTTGGGCTTATTTGGTAATATTAAAATAATAATTCTTAAAAATTCTCAAATTAATCATGAATGATCTAAAATTTATCGATGCGAGGAAAATTATCGGGGTTGATTTTCGTTAAGCGTGATGTTTAAACGGTGGACCGTCTAAAGCGAAACTTTAAAACGATGTTTACTTAATAATTTTTGCGAAAATGATCTAACGATGGTCGAACTCTCAGGCTATTACTAAAATAATTTATCTTACGAGAATGTGGATTAAAAATTTTACGAGATGAATAGTGAATTTGAATAGTAAAAGTGAATAGTAAATTCTCGAAAATAAAAAGTAACCTAAAAATGCGGGTGGTTACATATAGGGTCTATCAATAGTATTTGACATAGTGTTGAATTGTTTTGGAATGTAAGCATCAATCTAATATTTATATTATGAAATAGAAGTGTTTTTAAACTGAAGCATTTATTGATAAGCAACTGAATAGACATGAACATGTATTCAATAGCTATAACATAAATATCTTTGGGTTTCTTTGTTCCCTTGTTGTGGCAGAATTGATATCTCCCCAAATTAAGAATTTAGGTGGTATACAATATACAAAAAAAATACGTAGTAATTTGAGTAGCTGAATTTGTAGTTGTTAGGTTTATATTTCAATAATAACATTGAATTTTGGAAGGAGGACTTGACTATCTTGGCCAGAAAGGGACAATGTTGGATTTCTATACTTGTGTGCCTTATTAGTTCTCTCTTCATCAACATCATAGCGTCACAGTTCTGGCATTGCGACGTTCGCGGGACAATATTATGGTAAGAGACATGTACTCACTATTCACAAAGAAATAATAACAATAAACCAATCGGTAAACATGGTTATGTTGATGCCTTCCTTTTGAAGTAGTGCTGGCAAAATTTTTGAATCACGCAATGTTATTGCATTTTGGCTGGGTAGGTGGCTTCACATGGGGCAAAGTAGTGACAATTCAAGAAGTTCTTGATTTCACCAATTCAGGAATGCCTGTTCAATTCAAAGATACACCAATTCAGGATCAATTCAACTATAATGACCCATATTATAACAACTTTAATATCTGATTATTAATGAAAACCTTCACTTCATAGGTCTTTGTTTTCTGCTGCTGCTACAAAGCTCTTATTCATTTGATGTTTATTTTGCAGCCGATGTCGAATCAGTATCCCTGACAAATCAGTGGAACTATTTCAGTAATAATAAACATTTGTTGTAATTTGGTAGATGTGTTTGCATAAGAATCCTTTGGGTACGTTAGTGTTCCTAGCTTTCCACTTATTTTTAGCAATTTAACACAATATCAAAGTATTGGGCAAATTTAATATAGGTTCCTACTTCTTTTTAACCCTTCTCCTAGAAGATCTCCCTTTGATGTCTTCAGTTTGCTCATCTGTGGGGTGTTCTCGCAAGTCAATAAAGAGCCTACATATGTAAAAAGTGTAATAATTAAAGAAGCAACATAGTGGTTAAGTAATTCATATTTTACAATGTCAAATATACATTTCTTGATATTCTTCCTAACAGCTGCCCCATCTTTGATATGTTCTATCTTCTCTTTATCCGACCCTGAATCTTCAATAACATACCTAACATACAAAAACACTACTTCTCATGATAGGTTATACTTTAATTGAAAAATAAAATTATGCCATACAAACCTTCGTGTCTTCTTCCGCTCATCTATTTGGTTTCAATCCTCAAGCTCACCCTTTAATAGCTAACAATTAATGAGATTTGTTTGGTTAAATTATAAACTTTTGTTAAATGTTAATAGATACACCATTGACTAACCTCTCGTGTTGTTTTTCTTGGTGGCTTTGGTGGAGTAGAGAGATGGATCATCGATAATTTCTTCAAATGGTGCTTTTCCATAGAAGAAGTTTCACCACATTTATTCCTCTATTTTAGTTTAGGCATATTGGGTAGAGCCCTTAAATTATCTGAGACAATAATGAGAGGTTAAGTAGCTTATGGTAAAACATTTGTGCACATCAAAGTATGTTAGGTGCCTTACTCTTTTGGTTGTTTTAGAAGCGATGTCGGAGTAGGAGCTTCCATCGAGAACTTTGTTCCCACGTGGTGCAATGATTCATTAGGAAAGAGATCTATTATAGAAGTGTAGAATTATATGGGTAACTCAAACGTATTAGGTTTGAGTCCGTGATCGTTCTGACGAGGGATGAATGGAGTTTTCAACTCTCGTCGCGATTATTGTGATTTGAATGGTATTCTACACTACGAAGCAAGGAAAGTAAAGGAAAGCAATAATAACAACTAAATCTATGATGTAAATAAGTAAATGCATCAAATACGTTTGGAACGATCACGGGACTCAAACCTAATACCTTGTGGTACGATCACAATAAAAAGACTTTGAAACGTCAAAAATGGACTTATAATTTGGGACGGAGATCGCGACGAGAGTTGAAAACTCCATTCATCCCTTGTCTGGAACGATCAAGGGACTCAAACCTAATACGTTTGAGTTACCCATATAATTCTACACTTCTATAATTGATCTCTTTCCTAATGAATCACTCCACCACAGTGGAACAAAGTTCTCTGATGGAAGCTCCTACTCCGACATCGATTTCTAAAAACAACCAAAAAGAGTAAGGCACCTAACATATTGTTGATGTGCACAAATGTTTTACCATAAGCTACTTAACCTCTCATTGTTGTCTATATAATTTAAGGGCTCTACCCGATATGCCGGAAACTAAAATAGAGGAATAAATGTGGTGAAACTTCTTCTATGGAAAAGCCATTTGAAAAATTATATGATGATCCATCTCTCTATTCCACCAAAGCCACTAAAGAAAAACAACACGAGAGGTTGGTCAATGGTGTATCTATTAACATTTAACGAAAGTTTATAATTTAACCAAACAAATCTCATTAATTTTAGCTATTAAAAGGGTGAGCTTGAGGATTCGTAAACCGAAATAGATGAGCGGAAGAAGACACGAAGGTTTGTATGGCATAATTTTGTTTTCAATTAAAGTATAACCTATCATGAGAAGTAGTGTTTTAGTATGTTAGGTATGTTATTGAAGATTCGTGGTCGGATAAAGAGAAGATAGAACATATCAAAGATGGGCATTGTTAGGAAGAATATCAAAAAGTGTTAATATACACAAAAGTTACTAAAGTTTATGGAAAATTTGTCCTAAATCACTTATGTTTTTTGTTGTTATTCGAGTTACTCAAGTTAACGGGTTTATTATATGGGTTACTCAACGTTTAAAAAGTGACATTCTTGTTACTACGAGGGTGGGCAACCGGATAATTTATCGGTTCCCTTGTCCACGTCATCACTATAGTTTGAGATGTTACAAGAAAGTTACTATAGTTCACGGGGTTTATTAAATAGGTTACCGAACTTTAAAAAAAAAGTTTCTATCCGTTTTTATACATTTATGTATGTTTTATCTATTTTCATTTTTTTACGTTTTTCTCCAATTTCGTACATTTTTTATACGTATTTATACGTTGTGTATGTTTTCTTTGTTGTCGTTCTTTTTTACGTTTTTCTTCATTTTCGTACGTTTTTGTATATTTCCGTATGTTTGTTTACGTTTCAATCCGTTTTTATACGTTTGTGTATACATTTCTCTGTTGTCGTACCTTTTTTTACGTTTTGTAAATTTTGTATATATGTTTGTCCATTTTAAACGCGTTTTGTATGTATTTATCCATTTTTATATGTGTGTACGTTTTCTCTATACCTATTTACGCTTTCATACATTCTTGTATGGTTTTGTACATTTTCATACATTATCTTACGTTTTTGCGTTTTCATACTATTTTACGTTATTCTACACCCTTGTATGTTTTATACGCTTTTATGTTTTATATGTTTTATCCGCTTTTATACGTTTGCATGTTTTGTATGTTTTATGTTCTATCGTTTATCTTCTTTAATATGTTTGTATGTTTTATATGTTTTACGTATAAAATATAAGAAACATATAACAATGTCCAAAACATATAATAACATCCAAAATGTATAATAACGTATGAAAACATATCAAAACAAAAATTACTTCAAAAATTCTAGGAGCATCCAATTATGTATAAAAAACATACAAATGTGTTGAAAATTGTAAAAAAAGCGTGTAAAAAAGAAAAAATGTAAAAGAATGTAAACGTATAATAACGACCAAAACGTTGTTGTAAAAAAAACATATAAAAGTATACACAATTTTAGCAACTTATTTGTATATTAACTTAAATGTAAAAGAATGTAAACGTATAGTAACTTAAATGAACATTTTGGCAAACGCTAGTAACTTATTTGTATATTAACTCATTTTTTTAATATAAATGAAATCTAAAGTATTTGCCACGGAGTATTAGTACCGGTAATTCTAGGTTACCAAAACAAGAGTATCAAATATAACCGGTCACAATAAGTTGAGTAACCTGAATAGCAACAAAAAAACTTTAGTGACTTAGGACAAATTTCCCGTAAACTTTAGTAACTTTTGTGTATATTAACCCTATCAAGAAATGTATATTTGACATTGTAAAATATGAATTACTTAACCGCTATGTTGTCTTTGTAATTATTACAATTTTACGGATGTAGGCTCTTTATTGACTTGCCATAACACCCCACAGATGAGCAAACTGAAGACATCAAAGGGAGATCTTCTAGGAGAAGGGTTAAAAAGAAGTAGGAACCTATATTAAATTTTCCCAATACTTTGATATTGTGTTACATCTTAGCTGATGATTTTTCCCATTGATTTGTCAAGGATACTGATCCAGCATCGGCTGCAAAATAAACATCAAACGAATAAGAGCTTTGTAGCAGCAACGGAAAACAAGCACCTATGAAGTGAAGGTTTTCATTAATAATCAGTTAGTAAAGTTGTAATAAGATGGGTCATTATAGTTGAATTGATCCTGAATTGGTGTATCTTTTAATTGAACACGTTAATGTCAGTTTCATCGTCTGCATGAAGAGTTAATAAAAGTGAACATTATGTAATAGACACTGTTTACCCCAATATTGATTTATTATTCATGATGACTAGATGCGGGTTCAAAATATGTACAATATGATGTTTTTGCTATTTATTACTACGTATCATATGTATAACCCAAAAGTATATTGATAAAAATAAGTGGAAAGCTAGGAACACTAACGTACCCAAAGGATTCTTATGCAAATACCTCTACCAAATTACAACAAATGTTTATTATTACTTAAATAGTTCCACTGATTTGTCAGGGATACTGATTCGGCATCGGCTCAAGATAAACATCAAACGAATAAGAGCTTTGTAGGAGCAGGAGAAAACAAAGACCTATGAAGTGAAGGTTTTCATTAATAATCAGATATTAAAGTTGTAATAATATGGGTCATTATAGTTGAATTGATCCCGAATTGGTGTATCTTTGAATTGAACACGCATTCTCGAATTGGTGAAATCAAGAAATTCTTGAATTCTCGCTACTTTGCCCCATGTGAAGCCACCTACCCAACCAAAATGCAATAACATTGCGTGATTCAGAAATTTTGCCAGCACTACTTCAAAAGGAAGGCATCAACATAACCATGTTTACCGATTGGTTTATTGTTATTATTTCTTTGTGAATAGTGAGTACATGTCTCTTACCATAATATTGTCCCGCGAACATCGCAATGCCAGAACTGTGACGCTATGATGTTGTATGAAGAGAGAACTAATAAGGCACACAAGTATAGAAGTCCAACATTGTCCCTTTCTTGCCAAGATAGTCAAGTCCTCATTCCAAAATTCAATGATGCATCCGTCCCATTATAAAACTTCCTTGATTATACCAATTGTCTTAGATCAAAATTTAGAGAACATGTTAGAGTATACAACAGTATGTTTTGCTTTAAGTTTTTTGGACAAAAAATAGATAACTCATTTAACTCATGTAGGGGTCCATATACGTTCAGAATTAACGGCCAAAACTTACACCTAATAAGACATGGGTGACAAGATCGTTGTGGCAATAGTTGGTAGCCTCATGAGAAAGTTAAATAAGACAAGCGTCGTTGCCTAGGCATTTCGCATGGCACGATATTGGTGTGATAGACATGCTAGGATATACTGTCCATATACCAAGGATAATACTCACTTCCACACAGTTAAAGTGGACATTTATAATTAAACACACAGAAAGTTTCCTGTAAAACAATGTTATGCGATGACCATTAGCAAGAGCCTGTTTCAATCAGTAAACTATGTTGGTGTTTATTTTCCAAAACATGTGTTCAGCCATGGCCAAATATATGTTGTACTCTCTAGAGTCACAAGGACAGAGTGTCTGAGAATCATAATTACTGGACACGAGACAAAAGACAACACGCAATAGTGTTTACAAGGAGGGTTTTAAAAACCTAATTTATAGTAACACTATTATGCATCTGTATCTTTTCAAACAATTGCAAACTTTCTAATTCATTCATGATGAAATTCTTTATCTCTTAAATTATAACTATCCAGCATAAACATTTTCCTACAATTAAAAAATCATGTTCAGTTCTAAAGCTATATCACATAGTAATGTTGAATAGACAAGCATTCCTAAAAACTACATGTGTAACTTATAAAATTTGTAGTGCTAAAGCTTTTTCAGGATGCAATAATTTCAGCGCGAAATTCATATGCAAATTCCCTTTACTTTTATATTTAAAATAATTTTGCATACTCTATATATAATTTTGCAAATTCCACCCAGACTCATCCACGATAGAATAACACATACGTATACACTATCCACTTTAAAAAATGGCGTTTACCAGGGAGGTGATAGCCGAATACTTTAACAAGCCAATAAATGTAGCTGCAAAAGAGCTTAACGTTGGATTAACTATTTTGAAAAGGCAATGTAGAGATTTGGGAATTCAACGTTGGCCACATCGTAAGCTTAATAGTATAAAAGCATTGATCGACAATATTGAGGTTAGAATTAAATTTAAACTAACATGTTATTTGTAACAGTTGCTAATAATAAAGTTGGAAGATTAGAGGCTACCATATTACTTACAACTTTTGTTGACTTTATAGGTTGAAAATGGAGGTGCACAGGTCAATGAGTACATCCAAGACATATTAAAATCACTTAAGGAAGAAAAGAAGCAGATAAAAGAAAACCCACATTTACAACTTGCGTTAGACACTAAAAGGTGGAGACAAATCAATTTCAAAGCTCAGTATGAAAAAAGGAAAGCTATGGCGTTGATATTATCATTAATAAATAAACAAACAACAAACGTGGATACTGGGTGCAATCTCGTCTCTTAACAATAACGCAACCATCGATGAAGCGAAGACGGCTATTGTAAACACTACGCGGAATAAGAGTAGCTTATAACTCAACTTTAGATGTTTAAGTTTTATACTTATTCCATTCTAAACTATAAAAGTTACTTATTTATAACAAGATAAACAGTTGTGTGTTATTTACTACGACAATGGCTATTTAAGGTCGGCATCGCATACATGAATCCAAAAACATACCCAAACGCTGCTGCACGTAACCTTTCGGTTAATAAACAAATAATGTTTTGAGCTTAATAATTGAAACACCCCTACCTAAAGATCACCACATATTCTGTTTGTAAATATTGACATACGCTGTTGAACGTATCTAGACACTCTGATTTTCCCCTTTAATTTCTTTTGATATCTTAACGGCCTAGCAAAATGTCTGGTGCATAACTTTACACGAAGCCTATTTAGATAGCACAAGGTATTTGAGATGGATATCAGAAGTCCCATCTACGTTAATATTAGCCTATTACAGCTGTCTGAATAAACTAAACTATAAGTGTTTAAGTTAAAATTTTCCATTATAAGTTGATAATGGAGATGCAAGATATGATGAGAAAAAGCATAAAATAATTGCAACTTTGTGCCACTCAATTCAAAGTATTACTATTCGATGTCAAGTTCCAGCCCATTCTACTACGACTATATATAGAGATGCTAAACATCTTCGAGCCAATCATGGTTCATTGGGACGGGCGTCTGCTAGGGACCAATGATTATATCTTCTCACAGAAAATATATATTCATGTGTCGCCAACGGATGGCAGCCACAATGAAACATGATTGACTTGAAGAGATTTACCAGCTTTGCATATAATTGTGTTGACATTCATTCGCTATAAACATGCAGTAATGCGTTGATCATCAATATTATCTATTTGGAAAAATGTATCACAGTTTAGACGTAAAAATAGAGACCATAGGCATACAACCAAATAATGCTTTTGAATTGTCACTTATGCATACTAGAATTTTGCATAGATTCTTAAACATACAACGGCATATTCCGGTTGCAAGCTAATGACCACCTAACCTAATCTATCGAAAAAATGAAGACTTGCTCATTATTATCAATAGCCCCCTGTCCTACAATCATGAATAATTTCCGAACACCGTATATATCAAATTCAATCACACCAAAACATATATAAAATTAAAAATATCTTCATTTCACTATTATCAAAGCAATAAATCCGTATCTTCCACTCATGAATCAGTTTTAATTATCATTTCACTAACAATTAGGACATAAAAATTAGGAGTATGATCAAACCATACTACAAACCATAACCAAGTAAGGTATTTTTTTTAAAAAGAATAGATCTAATCAATCACAAATATGAGAATCAGTTTGATAAATTAATGAACGTATAATTGATGAAATAATACCGATGCAATCATTCCTTAATGATAACGTTTATTTTGATTCCTTATTGTTTGATTTCATTTATATTACTTCAAACCGAAACCCTAAATTCGCTCTAAAAACTTATTTCACCAACATACGTTTTGTATGTGTGTTTTATTCCTGTGTGTGAGAGATAAAGTCAATCAAATGCTTATAAATACATTATATAAATTAAAAAAAATTAAAACAATATTGGGACCTTAAACCTGAAGTTTTATTCATTATTAACAAACCTAATTACATCTTAGGTTTCCATCATGACATCAACCAAGACCAAGGAAAACACAGCTAAACCCAAAAACCTACCTACACCATTCACCAACACAAAATAGCCTAAAGACCCAAACCCACCCAAACCTAATCATACTTCTCTATGATGGTGACATGCTCCTACTTTTTGGTGATAATAGCACGCACCTCTACCAACATGAGAGCAGTGGACTCCAACAACCGACGCTCCATCACTTGAACTTCATGAAGACACTCATAGGTCTCATCAGCAGCTTCTTTTTCATCGAAGTTCAGAGACAAAACCTCATTCATTCTCTCCATGCGCTTATTAAGCCATCTAACCAGCTCATTCCTTCGTTCCCCTAGCCACATAACCATACCCTCATCTTCTGCAATCTCTTGATTGAATAAAAACTTGAAGCATTTTTGTAGCTGATGTGATCCGCAGACATCTTTGAGCTCATTGATGAATGATGTTTCAGACATTTTTTCATATGATTTGATGGTGGTTAGGTCACAAATGATGTTATGTTGAAAAAAAGATAATAAGACTAATGAAAAAAACGAATCACTAACATAATATATTCTAACTGAAGAAACTTAATCATTTCAAATATTAACTCGAGTATTAATTCGTACAGTTCGTTCGTCTTCCTATGCATAAACAACAAATCCGTAATTAACATAAATTTGACAAATACAACATAAAACCCTCCAACTTGAGAATGCCTAAAAATTACAACTAAACTTTGCAATATAACAAAAGTAGCCCTCAAAGTTTGTCTATTATGATCATACATAATATTTCCTTGAACCTAATTCATTAACAAATGTATGTATATCTATCTATGTATCATTATCATGGTTTTTATCAATCTAATACGCTCAATAACCAAATACGTACTGCTATCACGATAAACATAAATATCATCTAAATTATTTAAGTGAAACTCAATTAAAAGTAATTAAATAACGTCAACAACATCCTTCATCCGGTGATCACAAATACAAATTGCAAACTTTTTCCTGCAAAATAAAACATTAAAATTATTAACTTACTACATAACATATAAATGATTCTATATGACGATAAATAACAAAATTATTTTAACAAGGAAAAAAATGGCACGAGAAAGAACGAGTTATAGATTGATCTATATGGGCGTCGAAATCATACTGAGAACCGACAAATTGCACAAACAGTACACTATGAACCCTTAAATACAACCTGTATGCATTGCACGTTTATTTCAATTAAAGGCTTATTTAAGGTTATTTTTAAAAAAATGATAATAAACAAACATCTAATTATATTCATTCATCTTCATAGCATATCCTTCTTCGACACGAGCACCAGCCTTTGCTGCAAAAACCTCGTTTGCTAACTTATGAAGTAATTCCCAATGTCTCTCCTGAGTTTTCCTTAGCGCTTCAACCACATCCAAAGCTACCACATCATTACCTAGGGCTTCCATGTTCGCAATCATACCTCGGTTTCTTGCCATTACCCTCCTCAAATGCTCACAATTAGCAACAAGCAATTTAGACAACGCATCATCTTCGCCAACCTATTGAATAAACCACATATGCATGGGATCATTCAATTTAGAAGAACCAGAAAGAGTAATCAGGTTCTCTAGCATTTGAAATTGTGCCATTATATCAAAATACAAATGTTTTCACATCTAAGCATGATAAAAATGTCAAATAAATAGGCAAATATTTGATTATGTAACCTTTGCAAATTTAAAAAGTGCAATTGAAAAGACTATTTAAATAATCATTATTTAGTACATAATTGCAAAGTCCAATTAAATACCCACAACTAAAACGAATTTATACTAACTTGAGCATTACACATTCCACATTTAGATAAGCTCGTGTGCAACGCACAGTTCAGAATGACTCGTAATTGGGTTATTATTATTATTTAGGCAATAATTAACAATAACTTCTTTGAGGGGATTACGGAAATTATTTTATACTTTATATCCCTGCCAATATAATCTACTAACGATTGCATATAAATATTTTGAGCCTGTGTTTTATTCACAAACAATAGAAACCCTAAAAGCTAAAGCGATTTGCTATTAAGAGAAAAAGCTGCCACTAACCTCCGGGTGAACGAGGGTGTTCTATGTTGAGTTCCAGTCGGAAATCGATAGGCTCGAGTTGGTGTTTCGTGTCTAACTTAGGTAATCACTAATTTTATTATAGCCGTATATAGTTTATATAAAGGTTTATAGGCATGTTGATTGGCTAAGTTTTTAGTGTCTTTCACATCTTTTGGTTCCTTCCGTGAAGGTCGAGTTGTGTTTTCGGGTTCGATCGTGTTTCGTTGGATCTTGTGTTCGTGATCGTGTTCGTGTTCTCGGGTTCGATTTCGATCTCGATCTATCCTCGTTTGGCTACGAGGTAACCTTGAATCATATTCACGTTTTGATTTCTAAATTGATATTATTATAGCATGGTTCATGGTAGATACATTATCTTTGACGTGAAACATGTTGTCTTATCAGATATAAAAGACTATCATAACAAAACTGTTTGCTTATGTTCACTTACAAAACTGTTTGCTTATGTAATCACTGGTATTAGTAATAACGAATTGGATTTTCAGATCCTTAAAACAGGTTCATAAGACCTAAGAGCTTTACATAGTGGTAATCATGGAAAGTCATGCTACACCCTTTGAAACAGTTAAGGCCTAAGATAACTAAAAGATTATAAGATGAATCTGTTCTTCGATCTGATTGTAAATGCAGCAAAAGATATGTAAGCTCATGAATTCATAAATGGATAAACTATTTTAGATTAGAATTCAAACCAATAAAAAAGATATGCTGTAATTATAAAAAAAGGGGGTTATAATCGTAATTTTATCTATCAATTATAATTATTAGACATTTTTTTTCTATTAAAATAATCATTTGGATATATATGACAATTTTAAGGCTTTGGAAGCATATATACCCAATTATGAGTTTTGGTTGGATATATATGACAATTTTAAGGCTTTGAAAGGATATATATGCAATTATGAGTTTTGGTTTGATATATATGCAATTCTGAGACTTTGGAGGGATATATATGCAATTCCCTCATTAATTTAAGGTAAAGATGATCTCTTATCTTTATTCTTTTGAATCGTAACATGTTTGTACGGATCTCTTATATATGACAATTTCATACACGTACTCTCTTTTCTCATAGTTTTATATACTCCCGTTCAAATCCCTTGAGATGTTAAGACAATCCTTTTGACATGTTTATGTTATATGGTTCCCTTGGTTTGGAAAACGCATTATATAATGCTGATGAACACTGAAAATATTTTTAAATATATCTTGATGCTTGGGGAAAATTATGTTAAAAATGAATTTTTTGGAAATAATGTGATTCTACATTTATATGAGCGTTTCTTGTTTATGTTCCCATAGGACTAATATGCACAGTGAATATAATTTTTATGAAAACTATGTTTAAATTTATTTTATGACAATGGTGTTTGGGTGTTTATATGTTCACTCTACTACCATAGAACCCTAGATATGTAGCCAGGCGTTAGGAATACCAAGCAACTATCCATGGATGTACCATGATCATGTCATTGAGGCACCAATGGCGTGACATTATATGTGATGGTGTGATTAGTCCACATCGTTTCACCCCTTATGATTATGATATGATTTTATTTGCTCAGGGGAGAGCCTTTTATTTTGATATAATTTGCTCATGGGAGAGCATTCAATTACTCGGGGAAGCGTATGGATGCACCATATGATATGATATGATATGATCGGTCATGTAGTGTAGTGCCATACACATCTTCTGTCGATTTTAGATGCACTGGAGTCGCGACCACTGTATCACTATGATGTGTGATACAATATGATTTTAGAACGTGGGAGTGCACTTAAAATGATATGATGTAGTATACTCGGTATAAATATCCCAAACCTCTTTCTTTTAGTACTAGAGGCATCGAGTGTTGCTAGGCTTAACGAATGTGATCACTCTATTAAGATATATCCAAGTGGGAGCTGTTGGTTTTATGGATATAAATTAGTAGCGTGAGTTAGGATCGAACTCGAGACTATGGGATTGCACACTTACGTGTGAGAATTTAAAGTTAAATAATTAAATATAAGCGTTGTATTTATTTATTTATTAAGCGAAATAACTAGCAGGCGTTAAGTACTTAATGTAATGGACTAGCAGACGTTAAAGGTATTTGGAAAGGACTTAATTGCAAAAGTTGGGAAGGTTCGGAATCCCTATGGGATGCCATAAACCAATCGGCCAAGGATAAAAACAAGGAAAGAAAACCAACTTGTTCACCAAGTTTGCTTGGAGTATATAAACAAGGCTAGGGTTTTATTTTTCCATCTCTTGTGCTCATAAGCTAAACCCTAAATTGTTTGTGTGTGTTTTCTTTGTTCTAAAACCGTCGACACCCTTCAAAGGATCGATTCATTACTTTTCAAACAACAAGTTATACCATGATCATGTCATTGAGGCACCAATGGCGTGACATTATATGTGATGGTGTGATTAGTCCACATCGTTTCCCCTTATGATTATGATATGATTTTATTTGCTCAGGGGAGAGCCTTTTATTTTGATATAATTTGCTCATGGGAGAGCATTCAATTACTCGGGGAAGCGTATGGATGCACCATATGATATGATATGATATGATATGATCGGTCATGTAGTGTAGTGCCATACACATCTTCTGTCGATTTTAGATGCACTGGAGTCGCGACCACTGTATCACTATGATGTGTGATACAATATGATTTTAGAACGTGGGAGTGCACTTAAAATGATATGATGTAGTATACTCGGTATAAATATCCCAAACCTCTTTCTTTTAGCCTTATATTTCTTTGACTACTATGGCGTTGAGGTGATGATATGACGGGAGAAGTATCTTTTGAAAATAAAATTGACATTTATATTCTATCTTTATTCTGTCATATTTCGTTGTTATTGTTATTTGTTATTATGCATCCGCGCACCAAGCAAGTAGCTTAGCCACATTTCCTTTTCGTCCACAGCAGGTTTAGCAGGGATATTAATTCGTTAACATTCGTGTATATGGGACACCTTCTATACAATACCCCCATCAATTTCCCGATGTTCTCGTGATTTAACCTTGCGAGATCTACCACCTGATCAACCAAAGCCAAAACATTACAATAAATCATTATATAAAGAAACTGACTGTGTTTGTTCATAATTGGCATTAGTTGTCTAATGTTCTCATGATTTCCCGATATGACTTAATTCATCTTGAACAATTAGATTCATTACATGAGCTGTACAACGCACATGTAGCCATTTATCTTCCAAAAGAGCTGTCTCCCAATTAGCAAACTTTCTTTTCAAATACGCAACCACATCATTGGCAGTAGCATTATCTACTGTAATGGTAAAGACATTAGACACAATGCCCCGTCTCAGCAAGCTAAGCACATCTTCACAGCCTTTCCTATATCAACTCCCCTTCCCCAAATTACTTGAGATGGGGCAAAACTTCAACACTTATTTTCTTAAATCCCAATCATTATCGACATAGTAGGCCGTAAGACACATGTGGTTAATCCTTTATAGAGAAGTCCAAGTGTCGATAGTCAAACAGATCCTACCAACATTGCCCCTAAGTAGAGCACCAACCTTCTTATTTTCCTTGAGATACTGCTTCAAACAATCTCTAGCCATGCTGATTCTTGAAGGAGTATGAAAGAATGGTTAAGAAGCTTTCAGAAAATGATTAAAACCCTTTCCCTCTACCAACTTGAATGGAAACTCATCGACAATTAGCATGCATGCTAACGGCGTCCTAATTGATTGTTGGTCAAATTTCCAATCAAACATCTTCCTGTCATCACCATCTCCTCTTTGAATTGCTATGTTTGTTTGACCATCAAGCTTATTTCCAGGAAACTTGTCACAAACTTTCAAATGTGCACGTAAAGTACTTGTTTCGTGAATTTTAGTATCTGAACAATACTCCTTAGCACAATAACGGCACTTTCTTTTCTGCTCTCCTTGGTCATTAACAAATGACTCATAGTGACCCTACCAAATAACGTTTACGGGTTGCCCTAGATAGGTTTCTTTTGTTTCTCTTTTTTACTGCTTTCCAAGTTAACCACATTCTCAACGTTCACATGTTCTTGTGGTTTTTCTTGATACATCTAAGAAGAAACATGAAGATTGTCAGCTTTTTATTTACAAAAAATGTTAGGAAACACTGATAGTACTAAAGAATAAAATGAAGCAAACTCATTAGCTAACAAAACATGAAAAATGAGATTTGTTTCATACATACAGGTTACTGTAACTTAAAAGAACTAACAGCACATACAGAAAACACTAACATTCTTAAAAGAACTTATCTCTATCTACTACATAGTACATATATATAGGTAAAAACAATACTAATTACATGAAAACAAAGTTACTAAAGAATTTATATCTACTACAAGTTACTAAAAACTTAATGCATGGAAACACTAAAGAACTTATTGAGTTTGACTTATGTGAACTGTTTGAATTTTAGAACCAGTTCATAATATTATCCAACTCAAGAGAGAATTACATTCTCAACTAAACTAGTTAACCAGCAATTAATGGTTTTGAGCTAAGGTGCACCTTTATGCTTATGTTCATAGATAAGCTAAATTTGTAACGTAATGTGACACTTTCACTCATGTCACAATAACAAATCTCCAAATTCGGCTACTGCATAAATTTTTTTGACATTATTAACGCTCACCTCATTGTAACATAACTTGAGTGATATGTAATTCATTTAAGCTTTTGCTTGAGTTAAAGTTACTCGGCCATCTATATTTTCAGTTTAGTAGTTGGAAATGTTTGATATGCAAAAACCAAAAGAACAAATTGTCACGTATTAAACATGGACAAGTTATGTCAGTAGATACTTTAATGATGTCCTTAGCAAAAATATATGCATAGTGTAGAGAACATAATTCACTGTACTAGTTAAAAGATCAAGAGTTACAGAGATCAAGAGTCACACATGAAATATCTAATTCAATGTACTAGTTAAAAGATCAAGAGCCACACATGAAATATCGGAAACATAATAAAAGCGCAACAACATGGAATATCACAAACATAATAAGACCACATAAAAGACCAAGAAAGATAGAGTATAAAATCACAATTAGTAACAAAACAATCAAAACGAAATAACTAGTAAAAACTGATTGCATCTAAGTATGAAGAGCAAGAAATAACCTTGAGTAGCTGAATATTGTCAGCAGCAAATAACATCACCCGTGCTTGAGTGATTTCATAATGGGCACTCAAGACACACTCAACAAACAGATTGGGCTTGCAGTTGTGATTGATATAGCGTGTCAGGTTCCTAATTGTACCAGCATCAATACAAAACTTAGGTTCCTTTCCAGCCGTACTGCTTTGCATTGTAAGCATGGCTGCACTCCTTTGCATTGAAAGCATGGGAATATCCCCCAATCGTTTCTTCGAAATTCGAAAGGAAATCAAATTAAAAAACTTGTCACTTATCGTCAGCCCTAAAAAATGTTGATACAAAATTGAGAAGTCCAACCCGTTTCGCCAAATATACCCTATTTCTTTATATTTTAAAGTTGAAAATACCTCTCTTTGACCAAGCCCTTCATGGTATCAAAACTATCGATGTCAAAATGTACATATTTTCGAGGTCATATATATCTTCAGCTTTGTTGAGGACTCCTATGTAATCACAGTCAAATGCCCCTGATGGGATGAAATCCCATGCATGATCGAACTACCCAGACCTTCATAGGAGTCTTGTAAACCTAATAGAGATATCAAGTACAAGCATTATGAATAAGCAATAGGTGATGCACCATCATTGCTGCTATGTACGTTGACCTTGACTTGACAGATTCATCCAATTGAACCCAAACTCAAAGGAGGACTACAAGCTCGAGGCTCGACAAAAAAGAAAGTCTCGTCATTAAGAAACGGCTTCGCTTTGTTGCGACTGCCGCCATCTTCGAGTAAAATCTTAATTTAGTAGTCCCGGTAATGGAGTCTTTCGAGATAAGACTGAGGCTGATTTGCGGTGCGTTTGAATCCCACAGGAGTGAAATAGCTTGGTTCCTCACATAGACTTTAGTGAGTAGTGAAGTTGGTTGGAGTGAGTCTACCCTGCAAAGCGGCTTCTCACTTATCCCCATTTGGGAATAAGGAGATCCGACGTCAGGGGACAAATCAATAGGAAATGTAATTCCACGGATTTTTTTGGTTGAAAGGGCTAAACATATTGAACCTCGAGTCTATATTTCAACCCCATTGAGTTGTTCTGTTTCATAGCTCGTCCCACAGCCACAGTTTGGCCCACACTCGAATCGACTGTCTTGGTTCAATCAACCTATATATTAAAATTAGAAAATATAACCATTAATGATTTAAAAAATACATGATTAGAGTTGTTTTCAAAACCCAAAACATTTTTAGACTCATCCGAGAGCCACAGTTTGGCCCACACTCGAATATGACTGTCTTGGGTTCAATCACCTATATATTAAAATTAGAAAATATAACCATTAATGATTTAAAAAAATACCTGATTAGAGTTTTTTCAAAACCCTAAAACATTTTTAGACTATTTTTGAAAGTTGATAGTTACCTACCACCATCATGATGAACGTAAGGGAAGTCAGAGCCATTCAACCTAGCACATGCATAGCTTTTGGGATCAGTGTAGCTACCCTTGCAATTGCATCCAGATGCACTAGATGGGGGCACAACATTGGGGGAAATTAGAGATACCGGATATACGTCAAACCTTACATCAAAGAAATAAAAAATTATTGATGAATATTCATGATGTTAATTATTAATAAAATCTGTGCAGTTAATAAAGGGAAGAAAAGAAATCATAAATACATGTGTGCATGCAAACACACAAACATTTTGAGGTTGATAATGTACATTTTATTTCACATAAAAGAAAAAGAAAGATAAAACCTCAACTGATATGAATCATGCTGTTAAGGCAACAACTTTTTGACCAAGCCCCTTCATGGTCTCAAGGACAGTTGTTGTCAAAAATGCACATGGGGTCATGGGTATCTTCTGCTTTTTTGAGGACTCCAATGTACTCACGAACAAATGCCGAGGTATTTTAAAGTTACTTGTTCACACGCGAATGCTAAAATTCTATTAATTTGAGTAATTATTCAAATTAATGCCCAACATTCGCGTGTGAACAAGAAAGATATCCATGTTGATATCTTTCAGAAAATATGTGCATGTGAATAAAGAACTTGTAATTGCATTATTTCCATTCTTATTAAGGTACCATAGATAGTTAATTAAGATGAAAAGGTGTCAAGAACCAAAGAGTACTATTTAAAATGTATTCGTGACTTAGATTCTACGGATCCATAAAGTGGTTGCCTTAACAACATGATTCATATCAGTTGAGGTTTTTATCTTTTTAAGTTACATATATTGTTTTGCTTAAAAATAATTGTGAATTAAGGGATCTGAAATAAAACGTACATTTTCAACTAAAAATTTTTTGTGTGTTTGTATGCACACATGTATTTTTGATTTCTTTTCTTCCCTTTATTAACCACACATATTTTATTAACCTCAATAATTTTTTATTTCATTGATGTAACGTTTGACGTATATTCAGTCTCTCCAATTTGCCCCCAATGTTGTGCCCTCATCTAGTGCATCTGGATGCAATTGAAAGGGTAGCTGCACTGATCCCAAAAGATATGCATGTACTAGGTTGAATGGCTCTGACTTCTATTACTTTCATCGTGATGGTGGCACGTAATTATCAACTTTCAAGAATAGTCTAAAAATGTTTTAGGGTTTTGAAGACAACTCTGATCACGTATTTTTTAAATTATATAGTATATAGGCTAATTGAACCCAAGGCATTTGTACTCGAGTGTGGGCCAAACTATGGCTATGGGATGAGCTGTGTAAACAGAACAACTCAAAGGGGTTGAAAAATAGACTCGAGGTTCAATATTTTAGCCTTTTCAACCAAAAATCTGTGCAAATGCTTATTTGAAATGCTTGTACTTGATATCTCTGTGAGGTTTACAAGACTCCTATAAAGGGCGGACAGTTCGATCATGGGATTTCATCCCATCTGGGAATTTGTCTGTGAGTACATAGGAGTCCTCACCAAAGCACAAGATATCCATGACCCGAAAATATGTATATTTGTGACATCGATTGTCTTGAGACCATGAAGGGGCTTGATTAAAGAGAGGTATTTTCAACTTCAAAATATAAAGAAATAATATTTGGCGAAATGGGATGGCTTTCTCGATTTTTTATCAACATTTTTTGGGGTTGACGATCAGTTACAAAAAAAAAAAAAAAGAAAAAAAAAAAAAATTGTTTTCCTTTTGAATTTCGAAGAAATGATTGGGGATGTTCCCATGCTTTCAATGCAAAGCAGTGCAGCTAGAAAGGAAGCTAAGTTCAATATTCATTTCTGAACAATTGGAAACATGACACGCTATATAAATCACAGCTGCGAGCCAATCTATTTGTTCATTGTGTCTTGAGTGCCCAGCATGATATCACTCAAGCACAGGTGATCTTATTTGCTGCTGACAGTATTCAGCTACTCAAGGTTATGTGTTGCTCTTTATACTTAGATGCATACATTTTCCTGTTTGCAATATGTTTTTGCTAGTTGGAATTTCGCTTTGATTGAATTATGATTTTTATACCAAGGAACGCTACGAGGATGAGTACCCAAAGGTGCTTCGTATAATTCGAGGATGCGGGCGATAATACGGATTATGGTAATTTTATCAAGATGAGATCCCTATATTCTTAGACGCCATGGCGGGGTGGGTACTTGTTCCTCCGTGCCGATGTGTAAATATTGTAAGAACAATCTTCCGTACATGTTGCGCATAATATAACCGTGTGTATATGTGTTTTTGTCTTGCAGAGAGATGGAGTGAGCTAGCGGCCCGGTGGCCGTGAGAATGGAGCGACCGTTGAGGATGACGAGGAGCCAATATTAGCTGCGACAGGGCGTGTCATGGGCGGCGCGGGGATACGAGGACCGGTTCCTCCGTTGCGGTGGGCAACGCCTTTGCAAAGCCGTCCCAATCTCGAGGTGACTCGGTGGTGGCGCAATCAAGCGTAGCTCATCCCAAGAGAAGAAGAAGAAGAAGCGGCGCTTAGTCGCAAAAGGACCCGACGAGATCATGGTGCGGGCCCGTCAAGGGAAAAAGCGCCCCGTGATTCAAACCGGAGTTGTCCTCCATCGATGAAGCGTCGCCGCACGTCCATCGGCCGATGATGCGGAGCCAGTAAGTAAACCGCACATGTATAACCTTACATTAGTTGGTGAATGTGCTATTTTGTGATTCTAACATTGCGGTGATCATTCGCGGGATGGAGGAAGTTATAGAATCACCTCCCAAGCGAGTCCAACAACATCGAGCCGCCGAGCTGGGAATGAAAACCAAGGCGATGAGATGTGCCCCGGATCAATTAGTTGAAGAATTGGTTCAAGTCTCCGCCGATGCGTTTTGCGAAAGATCAAGTATCCGTGGAAGACCAAAGCTCAAGAAGGATCAAACAATAGAGGGTGGCAAGCACCCAAGCAAGAATCGATAGCGCTCGCAGAGGCTAGTGAGCTCCGCATATGTGCAAAACAGTCGAGGACAAGATGGCACTAATGTGTCAAATAAGTCAAGATCATACCGAGGTGCCAGTACAAGTCTGCGTCTTCACTGGGCATTGAAACATCTAGAACAGGTAAGGATAAAATGTTTGACTGGGGAGCTAGGGGTACCGTGAGCTGGTCCTTGGAAGTGCAGGAAGCAAAGTTGCGTAAACCGAGCATCGAGTATGACGAGGAGCCGCACTGCAGCTTATGTCTATGATAGCAGAGCGCAGTGGCTCATAGGCCACGGTCTCCGCCTAGTTGCCTTACCTACCACCGGAATCGCCAGAGGTGGTGAATGCCTTCGGGAGGTAGCAGTGTCTTGTTGCCGGTAAGTCGAAGCAATGGAGCAGCTCCACGAGGCAAAATTGTTGGGAGGCGTTAGATAAGGTACCGAGTATGATCTTGAGTCATATGATCACTTGGTCGCTATGCAAAAATGAAGGACTTGGAGCTTCCCATGATTTGAGCTTGAGCGCGATCAAGATTATCCCATCAATGTGATTATGACCGGCTTAATCTTGGGCGCCATCGTCTTTGAGGATGTTGAAGCACCCGACTACTATTTGAAGCCTCATGAGTCACGCCTCCAGTACACCGCTTTGCTGGCGTCCTAGGGATAGCCGAATCCGTTTGCGTTGGAGAAAGAGGTACCTCTAAAGGAAGTCACGAGGCGCATGCAACCCGTCTTGCGAAAAAAGAAGGTGTTGCGGTAAGGCTATCTTATGTGGAGTTGGTGCGGCGCTGCCAGATCCGACGGGGTGCCGGTCGATTATACTCGTGTGTCACGCCAGGATGCAGATGTAGTGAAGGGTATTAGCGAAGTCAAAGATGCAACGGGGCATGTTGGTACTTCTTCCCTTAAGCGTAGCAGCAGCTGGTAGCTGTTATGTTGACTATCTTTTGTACTTAACTCGTGGTTATGAATAAAAATTTCTTTTTTGCTTGTTGCTTGTGGACATTTGTAATGTATACATATCTGTCTAATTATGCGTAAAAGATGTATTTGTTGCAGTGTACGCCAGTGTAAATATAAGAAATCCATAATCATGTATGAAAATCAGAGTATACTTTGGAAAATAATTCTAAGTATTTAATCATAATCGTGTATGTTATGATTCACAGCGTACTGTAAATATTGTTTTAAGGAAGCAAGTGTCTTGGCTCCAAAGTTGTTAAACATGCACGTGTGCCTTGTTGCGCACCCATCGTGGGGTGCACACATATCTTATTCCAACGTCTTGAGAACAAAGTGTTTAACAAGGATGCGTGATCCATTATTGATGGGTTTGCAACCCTCTTACTCAACAAGTCAATTAGTAGGTCAACTTATCCTGTTACCATCGTGGGTTTATTTGTGGTGCATGCACGCCATCGTGGGCAAGAAATAAAAAATTGTTAAGACATATAGTATATGGAGATAACAACTTAAAATGTGTCGCGGAGTTAGCTAGAAACCGCGACGTTTTTATTAATACTTGCAAGAAATAACAAAGAAAACAGTAAATATGAAAAATAAAAACTGAGTACATGAATGTTTATTGAGCACTGAAAGTGCGGAGCGTCTGCGCGCTATGCCGTAGCAATTCTTATAGGTAGCACCTCTTGAGGTTCTTGATATTCCATGTGCTTGTAGGTCACGACCATCCAAACCTCGTGGCAGACGCCTTTGTGCCGTTGCTTGATAACCTCATAAGGTCCTTCCCACTTTGGTCCGAGCTTACAGTATCTTCGCGGCTTGCCTCATTGGCGCGGTAGACAAAGTCACCTGGTCTGAATGAAACACTGCGTACCTTGGCATCATAGTATCCTTTCATTTTTGACTTCGACCTTGCCTCCCGTATAGCCGCGCGTTCGCGTCTTTCTTCCAGTAGGTCTAAGTCGACACGTCTTTCGTCGTCGTTTGTAGTCACATTAATCTCCGCAGTGCGGATAGTTGGCATACCGATCTCAGTTGGTATAACGGCTTCTGTCCCGTATACAAGAGAGAAGGGGGTATCCCCTGTGCTGGTTTTAACTGAGGTACGGTGCGCCCATAGTACATGTGAAAGTTCTTCGACCCACCTTCCTTTGTGCTTGTCTAAGCGTGCTTTGATTCCTTCACCCAAGCTTCGGTTTGCGCGCTCGACTAAACCATTGGTTTGTGGGTGCGTAACCGACGCAAAGTGTTGGGTGATGTTTAACTTTTCGCACCAATCTTTGAAGGGGTTGTCGCAGAATTGTTTCCCGTTGTCCGAGATGATTTCACCAGGTAATCCGAAGCGGCATACAATGTTGTCCCGCATAAAGCGCTTTACCGTTGCCGATGAATTGTCGCCACCGCTTTTGCCTCGATCCACTTGGTGAAGTAGTCTATAGCTACTATGAAACTTGAGAGATCTTCGCTATTGGAAAAGGACCGCGATATCAATGCCCCATTTGTAGAATGGCCACGGTGCCGTGATTGGTGTTAACTCATGCCGTGGTTTGCGCGATGCACGGGTCGTGGACTTGGCAATCATTGCACTTCCTTATCAAATCCCGCGCATCTTTATGCATGGTTGGCGAGGTATCCCGATCGCATGGCGCGTGCTACAACAGCATCGTGGTCCTGCGTGCATGCTACATGAACCCTCATGGATTTTCGCAGACACATAATTTGCTTGTACGGCCGACGATCGAAGCCATGGTTGGAGGAAAGAACGTCGACACTGATGATGTTGTCGCGCATTGAATCTCTCGCGTGCGCCGATTCTTGTGAGCTACATCTTCTTGGGTAATGTTCCTTTGCTTAAGAATTACGCAATTGGTGTCATCCATGTAGGACCATCCTCCTCTATGATTACGGAGACTTCCATCTCGATATTGACTTGCTTTTCGGTGTTTCCACCAAGACTTGCTTTGATAAGTGTGCGAAGCTTGTCGAGGCTATCTTGCTCGGTGCATCCGCTGCGATTTTCTCCTCTAGGGACTTGCTTGATAGTAAATCACAAAGCCTTTGATCGCTTTAGTCTTCTCAAGATCTTGAATCATATTTTCTTCTTTGCCACGTATTCACCTAACACATGGTTGGCCACTAGTCGGGAGTCCACATTTGCTTCGAGTTACGTACACCCATTCGATTGCAATGCGTAGTCCAGTGATCGAGGCTTCATATTTCGCCTCATTGTTTGTCGAGGTGAATTCAAACGCAGTCGTAAGTGAATTCCATTCCTCGGGTTTGTGAGAATAAGGCCGCCTCGAGCCATCCACGCATGAGGACCCGTCGTAAACAAAATCCATGGATCTTGTAGTGCTTTCGCTTGGTGTAGGTGCCTCGTCGATGTCGCTTCTCGATGATGAAGTCCGCGAACTTGCCCTTTTATTGCGAGTGCGTGGTCTCAGTAAGAGATGTTATGTTCGCTAGCAACACACTCCACTTCGGAGTCGCCCCGACGATCGGGTTTGGAGATGATCCGCTGATGGCTTGATGCGTGATTACCGCTATCGCGCGCTTGAAGTACCGTAGCGATCGTTTGGCGGCAAACACTAGTGCAAGACCAATTTTTCCATGGCACTATAGTTCATCTCCGTCTTCTTGAGAGCTTTTGACAAAATAGATAGGGGTTTGCACCGAGTCTCTATCTCATTAGTAGCTGCCGATGCGCCCCATGAGTTCGCGATAGATACATGATCGCTCTTCCCGGTCGGGTGCTACAAGTGTTGGGAGCGTTGCTAGATCTTTGTTTGAGTGTGGTGAAAGCTTCTTCCGCCTCCGTTGTCCACCGAAAGTCACCCTTTTTATACACTTCTTGAGTGTTTTGAAAAGAGGCAATGACTTTTCGGCGATTTAGATAGGAACCCGTTGAGGCTGGCTAGTTTTCCATTGAGGATTGGACTTCCTTCACGTGCGTGGTGAGGAAGTTCTATTACCGCCTTTGTCTTTTCTGGACACGGTTTTATGCCATTAGGTTCTATCGGTACCCTAAGAACATGCCGGTAGCGCTTCAAGGTGCATTTCTTAGATTTAGCTTCATGTTAATCTCGTAGAGTTTTGAATGTTTCTTCTATGTCGCGCACCGTTCCTTTTCGGTATGGCTTTTAATGACCGTGTCATCCACATAGACTTCCGAGTTGCGGCCCACTTGTTTTGAAGGCATTGTCTACCAACCGATAGTGGCACCGCGATTCTTCAGCCAAACGGCATTTTTGTGTAACAAGAACGCCTTGGCTTGTGTGGAACTGTCTTTTCCTCGTCTTCTTGAGCCATTTGTATCGGTGATATCCCTTGTACGCTAGCGTCGAGAAAACACTTCAACGGTATCCACACAAGGACTCTATTTTCCAATCTATCTCGGTAATGGATAGCGATCCGTGGGCATGCTTTATTAAGGTCGGTGAAGTCTACACACATTCGCCACCGTCGCTTTTTTGACCATTCTTTGGATTAGAAAGCCGGTCGTGGTAATAGACTTCACGCATAATTCCGCTTTAACTAATTTCGTACCTCGCCGGTGCACTGCGCCCTCTCGGAGCTTGGCCACGCTTCTTCGGGCGTATCGGTAAGCATCCTTGTCGGATTCTAAGTTTATGCTCGTGATCGAGCGTGGTACTCCGATCATGTGTTTGGGCTCCCATGCGAAAATATCCACGTTCTTTTGTAGAGCGCGCACACGTACCGCTTTGGTTGTCCGACAATGACCTCCAATGGTTATCTCCGGTCCGGATATTCGGGTGAATTGCGACCTTAAAGTTGGGGATTTTGGCCGCGACCGCTTCGGGATTGGTTCCATTTCGCATGTAACCGTGTTACATTCTTTGTTTGGCACCGTGGCATTGTAAAGAGTGACAATGCCCCTTCAACTGGAATTTAAGCATCCGTGCGCTGTTGATTCGCACCGCTGCATGGTCGATATCCCGGGTCTCCCAATAATGCCATTATATGATGAAGGGATTTGATCACCATAAAATCCATCCAGTTGTCGTAGAGTGCTCTGCGTTGCCACGCCGACTAGCAATCGCATTGGCCCATAGGCCATATCTTCTCACCGTGAAACCGGTGAGTGCGGTGTTGACAGATTTAACCGACTACGTATTTCGTGTCGTTGTCTTTTAAAGCAATGCTCATACATAATATTTGCCGATGCCCCGCCATCGATGTACATGCGGTGTATGTCGTGACCACCCGCACTAATTTCAATGGTGAGGGCTCGACGTTGCGTTGTCCGCAGATTAAAGTAGGAAAGAGATTTCAATTCTTGGAAAACTCTTGGTGACCTTCCGTCGGTGGTTCGTTGCCACGCCCGTATCATATAGATTGTGTCGGCCTTATCTTTGGGTGTCTCCTTCTTGCTCTCATTCTTTTGCTTATCTCTTCCTCTTTAATGTTTTTAACTAAGTGGTCCACCGCCCCTCGACCATCTTGTCGATGAGTTGGCGCGGTTGGACACACTCGTTAGTGGTGTGACCCTTTGCGCATGGTAGTCACGGTATCCATTCCCAAAGGCGCCGATCTTCCGTGTACGCATCTGCGGTGGTCTTGGGAAGTTCGCACCTTCCGCGCGAGTATTTCCTTTGGTGTTTTGATCAAGGAGTATACCGTCATTATCTCTGTCTCGCCGCTCCTCCGCTGCGATAGCTCCTATTACGGTTATTACCGCGGTCGTTGGATTGTCTCCGAGTTGCTCTGTGACCGGTAACTAGAATGGTTCTTTTTGCTATCGCCGCGGGCTTCTCCCCGGACAAAAGACCGAGAGCGCTTCATGAGCTCATCAAAGGTCTCGGGATCTTGTCGTTTAACCTCTTGATGAGTTCGGGTTATTAATCCCATTCATGAAGCCCGAGATCTTTAAGACTTCGGGCATGCTTTAACCGCATGCATTCGTCTTTAAAGCGTTCCATGAACGCGCGTGGATTCTCCACTGTTACGCTTTTACCTGGCGAGTTCGACAGGATTTTTAGCACACTTTTGCGTTGAGTAAAATTTAGGCGAACGCCTTTCTCAACTCTTCAAAACCATTCACGCCCTACGTGGGAGTTTGTTGAACCGCCCGCGCTTCCCACCAAAGGTGGAATTAAACATGTGGCACCAAACCGGTTGTGGCGGTTTTCGATGGTCGGTACGATTCAAAATTTTTAGGTGATCGCCGGGATCACCGTCCCATCATAGGTTTTAACATTTGCGTGCATGCGCCTTTTCTTGTTCTCGGAGAAATCACTAATGCGTCGGTGAACGATCCACTTTCTCGACGGCGCCATGGGAGAGACATATCTTCCTCTTGGCTATCGCGTGCCTCGATTTCAATGCCTCAGATCACTATCCTCGTTGTCCGAGGAGTTGTCAAGATGAATTTACCTTCTTCACGGCGCATGCCGCCTTCCTCGAATCGACTCATAGTCCGGATCGAAGGGCTTTCACTGGGAATACTTCGCCCGGTCTATCATGTACTCTATGGCTACCCATCGGGCGAGACACCGGTACGCCGCTCTTCTCTATCACTATCACTCAAGTGTTGCGGTGGGATGTCTCATCACCTCGATCCTCCTCCCGATTGCATTGAATACGGGATTTATGACCGCTTCTCTGCGCTTTTTCTTCCGTGGCGCGGTGGAGAAGTATCATATTCGAATCGAATTGAGTCGGGCTTTCGTGTTCCACCGATCTATTCTTCTCTTCCTCTTGCATGAGGGCAGCCAATGCTCAGTAGTTTTGGGATACGAAAGCTCGGTGCTAGCACTCGCGCGACTCCTCGAGAATGAGTGCGTTTGTTTCGCCATGCGTTTATCCCGACCAGTGCCTCGTACCTTTGTCAAGTCGGTTTCTACCACCGATTGGAAGGAGTAGTAAAGACGGGTTGTTCCCGAGTGCGCAGTGGGTCTACTCCACTGTGGTGGTTGTAGTGACTTGGGTTATTCCAGTGCGGTTACACTGAGGAAGATCAAGTCTTGACCGACCCTTATTTTAGCAATTGGTTGTCCCGAGAGGTGCGCTTAGGGGTTAGTCCACTGCGACTTCTTCCCCATAAGATCCGTGCGATCGGCGATTGCCGTGCTTTGTCATTCTAGTGTCGATTCTTAGTGTAGGGTCCCACGGATGGCGCCACTTGTTGATACAAAAGTTGGACGTTCGATTTGGAGCCCGGTTCTCGCACCAATTGAGAATTTGCTTGAGACCGCGCACTAAGAGACAAGAAACACCGTTAGGCTTACCGTGGGATTGTCTCCCACGATTATCCTCCGCGTGAGAGTAAGTAATCGGTTTAGGGTTTAAGGAGTTTTAGGGTTATGAGATCGCACTTAAACGAGGGATATGATTCCCCTTATATACGCACGGAATCCTTGTTGGTTCCGTGTTCCCCAACCTTCGGCGTATCCCGCCAAAGTCGGTTGGGAATGATTATCTTCTTATTTTAGAAGACATCATATATCTAATCCATAAATAGATTTGGGCTTGGGCTTTCGTGAGCCCAAACCGTTATTGAAAGTGGCCCAGGTCGTACCGGGCTTGTTAGTATTGGGTTGTGGTCGGGTTTATGACCCGATACCAAACTATACGTCATCACTTGGTCTCTTATATGGTCTTATTATGTTTATGATATTTCATGTTGTTGCGTCTTATTATGTTTTTGATATATCATGTGTGGCTCTTCATCTTTTAACTAGTACAGTGAATTATGTTCTCTGTGCTAGGCATCTAATTTTTGTTAAGGACGTCATTAAAGTATCTAGTGACTCATAAAAAAAAAGTAACTTCCAATACCGTCTTCCACGGGTTATGGGTCCCAATACCGTCTTCCACAGTATGGGGGAGGTTGAGACGTAGACAGCCTTACCCCTACCTAAGGTAGAGAGGGTGTTTTTGGTTCTACCAAAGGTGTTAACCACTTGATCCAACCTTGCTCTTATCTAGTGACTCATACTATGTCTATTTGTTTCTAAATACTTGGACCTTAAAATAAAGGTGCATGGTTTGTCCATGTTTAATATGTGACAATTTGTTCTTTTGGTTTTTGCATATCAAACAGTTTCAACTGCTAAACTGAAATTATAGATGACCAAGTAACTTTAACTCAAGCATAAGTTTAAATAAATGATATATCACTCAGGTTGTGTTACAATGAGTTGATTGTTAATAAAGTCAAAAGATTTTATGCAGTGGCCGAATTTGCAGATTTGTTAATGTGACTTGAGCGAAAATGTCACATTACGTTACAAATTTAACTTATCTACGAACATAAGCATATAGCTACATCTTAGCTCAAAACCATTAATTGGTGGTTAACTAGTTTAGTTGAGAACGTAATTCTCTCTTGATTTCGAAAATATTATGCACGTGATCTAACCAATTGATAACATGTGAACTGGTTTTACAAATTCAATTAGCATTATGAATTTAAATACACTGCAGAAATAAAATGGTTTCAATGTGATGACTGATGTGAACATTTAGCCGTTTTTTGTGAAAATAAATACATAACGAATACTTAGTTAATTTAATCATGAGATATATACTCATTATCAAGTTGCATGTCTATAATCGATATACATCGCATATAAATGAGGTTATGGAACATCTGAATGAGCAACACTAAATAATGAAGTTTTTTCAAACTTCTAAAGCGTGTTGTGATTGCTTATTTGCTTGCATAAAGGTGGATTTTTATGATCAGTTGCTCATGTCAGTTAAGCTACAAAGAATTTTCAGGTGAATTAGCTATTCACTTTTCCAGCGTATGCATAAAGTGGCAAAACTGAACGGGTCAGTCAGGTTAGGTATGGTTGAAAGAGGGTATATATAGTATGACATGTAACAATTTTTGTCCAAAGTGCTACCTTGGAGTGGTTGATTTTCAGAGCTGAAGCACTTCAAAATCCGACACCAATTACAAATACTTTTTTTCTGGTTTTACTTCCAAAGGGTTATATTCCTCCTACTGGCTACACCGGTGCCTTGTGAATAATATTATATATTGGATTTCTTATCGCTTTTATTGTCAAATTACCGATTCTACCACCACACCCACTCATTTAGGCAGTTACGATGGAAACAGAGACACGAACAACTATTTGCACCTCTTTGAGGGTGCCATTAACATGAAAAAATGAGTTATGCCCGTTGCCTGCCACATGTTCACTTACACCCTTCGGGATTCTGCTCGAATCTGGTGGAATGGACAAAAGGCGAGAAGCGTTGTAAGTTTCGATGACCTTAAAGCCATATTTCGGTTACACTTTAGCAAGCAAAAGAGGTTTACCAAGACTCACCTACCCGTACACAACATTAAGCACAAGGAATGGGAATGCACTAGGGCGCTCGTTACTAGGTACACGGATGTGTTTCATTTGCATTTGTTGGAGACGATTGCCACACATGGTTATAAGACGTAACACCCAGAGCTATGGCGGTGTATCCTCTTTTCGATTTTACACCTATCTAAGCCTTATTGTTACATTTAGTTATTATACATAATGCTAAGAGTTGTTTGAAAACGGCACTGTTTCGCATTATGGGTTGTTGTTTAATTTTAGGGCCATCTCTTTGTGAGGTGTGCTACCGTTCGACCTGTTCCCTAGCCATTTGTATTTTGTGACCAACGCGTTCCAAATCATTTCTTATTTTTCTTGAGCACCAGGTGCTTCCGGCGGGTGTTTCTTTTTTCTTCTAGACTAAGAGCCTTATATATTATGTGGGGTCCATGTCTATTAGAGCCACTTAATGGGGAGGTGTTCACATATCTTGCCTTGTGGATATAGAGGAATTAAGAGGAAAAAGTGGGTCCTACATAAAAAAGAAATACTATTAAATGTATTTGTGGACCCAACCCTTTAGCTAAGGGAGAAAAGAAACAACCCCAAGTATCTTACACTACCTTCAATTAATATTTTTAAGGTATGCGTGTTCTAAATTGTTGCTACATGTTGGCATGGCAATGTACTATGTTTGTAGCCACACTGGGCATATCCTATTTTATCGATTACTTACATACCCAAGCCTTATTGTTAGGTTTCTCTGTTTGATTTCGCTCGCGTCATATTTGAATGCCATTATGTACTGTAATAGGGTGTGATGAGTCTAAATGAGTTTGATTAAAGCTGAGATCACCTTGGCGACGCAACATACTAAGTTTATGTTCCTTCTAATTTTAATGTGTGTTTCATTTTCATTCATTGGAGACCATCTCCACACGGAGTTATAACACATAACACCCACTAGGGAATATAACCCCTGCTACACTCGTATTTAGACAAACAAACCAAAAAATATTTAGACAAACAAACCAAAAAAAATGTTCTATATATTTTGAACATTCTATACTTGTTCTTATACATTCTTTTATGTGTGTTTGTTTAACACCTTAATGACCGAACACAAAAAGACATGAAATTTTTTTTTTCTGTATAAGTGTTTGTATTCGTTCATAAATGAATACTAGTAGGGTATCCGCGCGTTGCAGCGACGGATACCATGTGATTCAAATTTTGACGAACAATATTTTGCTATTATATGATATGACTAATGTTGCCCTTCTCTTCATTCACCAACCACTTTGTCTTTCACGGTTTTACGGACAATAGGTCGGTAGTTTAATTCAACGAATACGACACTTCATCCCAATTCGAAGTTGCAGTTCAAAATATCTACCCAATATTTATCTATCGTTCAAACTTGATTCGGCCACAATATCTTCACAAATACAACCCAACTTCAAAAACTTTGGTAGGATTTCGGCCCTTTTAGATGAGACAAGTAAAGTTGCACCCGTCGCGTTGTGGCGGGCCTACGTTATTTTTATGGTTAGATTTTTTTTGAACTAATTTTTCTTTGTTATGTATTTTGTATTTTTGGGTTCGATCACGGTTTTTGTGGTTTTGTAACTTATTACGGATGCTTTCTTACTTTTAAGTTGTTATATTTTTTGTATATAAGTATTTTTTGGCTATCTTTTAAGTTGTTATATTTATTTTATATAAGTATTTTCTAGTTATTTTTTAAGTTGTTATTGGGTCATGTAAACATTTGATTAGCTTTTTTAAGATGTATGTAATAGAATAGTTGTTGAATTTGGTTGTGGGCTACGTCATTTATTGCGGGTTATGTTGCTTGCCATAAATTGCTATTTATTTATTTCGGACGTTTTTTGTTATTTTTTTAAAGATGTATTATTTACGGTATCTATCTATACTACAACTAATGCATTTAGGACTTCTTATAAAAGGAAGTCTTAAAAATGTAAGCTACACATCTTTTTATAATTAGTAATTTATATAATTAAATTCTACACTATAATAATTGCATTATAATGTACACTAATTACACATTAAATTTTAATATTAAAGGATGTTACAAACTTACAATAATACAAATTTATATTTGTAATTTTTATCATAAACATTCAAGTTTTATAAAATTCAAATGAGTATAAGTATGGATATCTATATTTGTATTAATATACTTTACAAAAATTCAAACACGATCTACTTTTTCGAATTATCAAACGGTAAACATTCAAATATCGACTCTTATTACATACCGCTAAAAGATAAAGGTACGAGAAAACTGAAATGTTAAGTACCGCCGCTATTTTGCACGAGTATTATGCTAGTTTGTTGAATATACTTTAAGGTAAGGGTTTTTTTTTAGATAAGCCGGATATATCTTGGGCATTGTCATTTTTGCATGGCATTGATGGTCTGCCATCCTAGAGCCACTCAAATTATCATTTCTTTTCTCAAGTATTGTGCATTACTTAACTCTATAATTTGCTTATTTATTAATTTGCTTCATCCTTAAAAATTTATCTCTTTCATATTTTGACCTAACAAAAAGTCGAAGAGATATGATGGCATGTGATAGTTGGTTACTTACGGAAAACCGTCAAAAAAAAAAGCAAACGGGCCCAATGTAAACAACCTAACAAAGGATTTTTCAACATAAAAAATTGATAACCAATCCATGTTAACCTAAAATGATATCAAACCTATTATATACAAAGTAATACTAATAACTTTGTTGCCCTAGCATCTCATACACATTTAATACGCCTCTTTATCACAAATCAGCCACCACACATCTTTATCACATTTCATACGCCTCTTTATCAAAAACTAACACCAAATACTCTTACTTTCTTCTTGCTAAATCCGAATCACAAACACCCTTATCTTCCTTTCTTCTCAATACAACACTATCCAAACCAAGAGATAATCACGAATCTCTTTTTCCTTAATCCAAACCAGGAACAAAAACATGTATTGTGGTTCTCGTTACTTGACTCTTTTTGGCATCAAGATCTTGTGAAAATGAGGTCTCGGGTAAGTTGTTTTCTTTCTTTTTATCCAAACCACACAAATCTAGGACACAAGCCTTGAACCGTGGCTTTGTTGTTATGGTTTCAACAGATCGATGATGGGTTTTGTTGGATCATTATAGATCAACGATTATTTCAAAAATCAAGCCCGAGGTCTTTTTATTTGAAATTATTTTTTTCGTTTAAGATCTTGATGAGGATGCGGTTTATGTTGTAGTTTGTTGTATATGAGGAGATGGACCGTGATATTGTTGTAGCTATTTTTTGTTTCCGAATATGAGTGAGGACATAATCTGCTTTGCCCTTTGTGTTGTAGGGAGAGATGGATAATAGGTTTATGATGGGCACCGGTTTTAATAGAAAAATGGAGTGTAGTGTATGTTTTTATAGAAAAGCCGTTTCAACTGGTGTTATGAATGGTGTATATGGTGGTGTAAATGGTCGGTTACAACAACTCATTGTAATGAAATTAAAAAGTGTATTGATGTACAATATTAATTTAATAGACTTTGTAAAACACTTCTTTCAATTATAAGGAATTTGTTGAATCTGAATTTTTAAGTCTTCTATTAATATCATGTCCCAAATGTTTTATATAGTAGTATAGATGAATAAGCCTTCGTTCGTGTTCGTCTGTTCATTTACATCACAACACTCGTTTCATTTTTTAAGTACTTCAGAAGATCCGATTTCTTATAAGTCAAGTAATAAAATAAATAAGGGAATGTCTAACCAATGCCCTAGGGGCATTGGTTTTTTATTACATAAATGGTCCTTGTAGTTGACATAAAATTGCATATTTGGATGGGGACCCACATAAATAATTATTAAAAACCAAAAAAAGACAAATCTTAACCAATGCCCTTAGGGCATTGGTTAGACATTCCCAATAAATAAAACAAAGTACTAGAAAAATGATGCATTAAATTCTAATGCTACGTGTGAAAAAGGAAGACTTGGTCAAATGACAACACTAATTAGTCAAACCCTTGATCTTTAATATCCCGTTTTACTCGATAGTTTGTTAACACACGTGTCACGAACCATAAAACAGTTGCAAGTAAAATACATATGCAACGTAAAAAAAAGTTTAATGCAACGTAAAAAAAAGTTTTGTAAGTGTTAGCAAAATCTGAGGTTCTCAATTCATTTAGACATTGTTTTTCTTTTGGGTAAACGGTTGTTACCGGTGAAATATATTGAAAAATAAAGAGTGTAGATGATAAAGTTTTGGGGAGAGCATTTAGACATTTTTCGAGTTTAAAGTTCTTGTACGGGTTAAATATCACAATTGGCTCGTGTTTGGGTAAAGATTTTGGTTTTCCTTTGTTGGAGTTTAGAGTTTGTTGTCGTTCGGTTAGTGTTCGTGCTTGATTTTGGTTTCAGTTCATGTAGTTCGCATGTAAACTTTGAGCAATTGCATTATACACTTGTAAGAATTTATGTTAGCATGCATGTGTTTAGTCAGTTTAGGGTTTCAACTATATATATGACCATGAATCTAAGCCTAAAAATCACAATAAATGATTAAAGTTTTAAATAAGTTAAATTGTTTAGAGGAATCGAAAGGATGTACATGTGTAAATATTTAGGAATGTTAAACTTGATCATTTCTTAATAGTCTTGAGCAGAGACAGAGCCAGAATCTAAGTTAAGGAATAAATTTTTCTTGCATGATAGTAAGTTAAGGGGCCATACAGACTTACTCGTTATTATTGTGGAAGTCTATTGTAATTACTAAATTGTAAATACTATAGCCGAGTGTATAAACTATCAAGTGAAGGGATCAATTTTAAACTTTGCATAAAGATAAGGTGCCTTGAATAAACTAAAATAAAATATATTGGGTTTGGTCCTCTTCTCCACACAAAACCCGACCTGAACCTCCATTAAACGGAGCACGTAACAGTAACCTCCTGTTCAAGTGTTCAAACCGAAATCACAAAGCATACCGAAAATCTGGGAAAATCGACTACAACTACAAAGGTAAGTTTGGCGGTTGGGGGCGAGCACCCACCACATTCTGCTCCGTCTCGGTCTTGAGCTATATAAAGCAAACTAAAACTAAATTATAAAAATAGAATGAGCATGCTAAATTTCATTAAATTATATTTCATATCCACGATTTTTACTTAACCCTTTGTTTAGTAGTAATCTTTAGTTTAAATTGAATAATCTTTTGGTCAAATTACATATTATGAATTTTACTTGATTTGAATTGAATCCATCACTAATTTATATGTCACAAACAAGTATTTAAAATCATCCCGAACCAAATGCAACCTATATGTGATGTCACAATATACCATTAATTTATAAGTTTGTTTGTTTTATAAGCTTAAACATAGTTTTTTTTAAATTTTATAATCATCTTACAAAATACAAATACATTTGATTATGAAGAGGTTTAAAATTTAGGACTTTTCATTCAACGTAATATGAAACAAAATTATATATGAAATAGAAAACAATGTTTTCATGAGTTTCGCTTTTTCTTTAATTTTTCAAGATGTGTGGATGCTTAAAACATGTGGGAATATATATGAAAGAAAAAGTCAATGGAGATAAAGTCTTTGATTTTTTAGTGTGGATGCTTTTACTAGTATGATCATTCCTTAAAACATGTGGGAATATATATGAAAGAAAAAAGTCAATGGAGATAAAGTCATTAATATAGACTAGACGAGTACTCATGCATAGCAACAGAAATTCCTAGTGGCGGACAATTTGCGATTTTATGGTAAGTGTTTCGCGTAACATTCAAAATAGAACGTGAAAAGATCAAAATGTATTTACAAACGGTACTCATATTCAAAGGAGCACAAGTTGTTGGTGATCATCTAAAAAAGGAACACCTGCACAAGGGTGAAATTGATATTTCATGATGTTCAAATTTACCATTCTTACCGCAACACCCATTGATTCAATATATGAAACAGAGCACAATACATGGTTATATTGCAATCAAAAGTATAACATTGTTTATAATAAGTTACGCACAATATTTCTGAATGGAAACAACTAAAAATAATTTATTCTTAGAAATAGTAATATGAACCTTTGGAAAATATGAAATAAGTAATAGATAAAACTCTTCGCCATTTTTTCTTAAACTCAAGATTAGGATCAGGATCAAATTCATAACATTCTTCAAGACCGTCTTCCGTTTTGAACCAAGGCACACACACAACACAAGGGTATTGTAAAGTCGTGAAAAATTACATAAAATTGATACCACACATAAATTTATTATAAGCTCATGTAAAACTTAATAATGAGTTTCTTATATTAACGTCCAATTCAAATATATTGGTTTAAAAGTCAACTTTGTTTATAGAGATTGTTATACACCTGTCTTTTTTAAAACACACAATCTTCTCTTTCTATATAATTTACGGTGCGTTTTGTTTGGCATGGTCATAAGCGTAATTTACGGTGCGTTTTGTTTGGCATGGTCATAAGCGTTTTTATTTGCATGAAATACTCTCCCAACTATCTTTAATATAGCTAATGGTTCAAACCCTCCATGCAATGTCTAGTTTTCAAATTTGAAACCATTTCCATAAATAGTTTTCTTAATGGAGTAGTAGAGATGTCCATTCTCATTTCCAGCCGTGTAAACATTTTCACTTTATCTTTTGATGAGACAATAGCTTACTGCTCACCCCTTCTCCCACCTTCTAGCCAACCTTTCCCACAAAGTCACAAGTTAATATCTCATTTTCGTAACTTTTTCTACTCATTTCCATGCGTATTTAGCATTACCTTGGCTACAAATATACCAATCACTAATTCCATTGTTAAAAGCCTACTCATTTCCTACTAATTCCATTGTTCAATATCATTTATTTTATAATTATAATTCATACTCACAATCAACGTTGCAAAAATCGTGAATCGGTAGTCGGGTGATCAACCACCTTGCAGCGAGTAATCGGTCAAGTCGATTAATCGGATTGGCATTTCCGCAATTTTTGGTATTTCGGAGACCAAACTAAAAATCTTAACCGATTTTAAGCCTGCTATGTTACCAAACCTCAATAAAAGGCTCAAATTCTAATTATGATGACCATTGTGCATTATAAATGAAATATACGATCCCCAAATTAAGTAGAATGCTTAATTTTTTTTTAAATGACCGATTTGCCTGATTCGGCCGATTTTTTGACTGCTTAGTGTCGATTTTTTTCCTAGGACGATTTTTCGACCGATTTTCAAAAATCGACAAGGTACTGGGCCGAGTTGACCGATTTTTGCAACATTGCTCACAATAGACAGAGCTCAGTGAATTTCTACTCTTATAAAAAATATTCTAACATAACTACTGACAAAAAGTTACAAAACAAACTACAATTATAATTTCAATTCTTCAATATATATTCGGAGAAAGTTATATACTGAACCGCCAAAACTAAATATATGAATACATCGTCTTATGATTATTTTCGTGCCTTAAAGTTTACTATGAAATCGAAACCATAAGGACAACCAAATACAACTATTTACGACCAAATTAACAACAACGACCTATTACAACTATTTACGAGCAACTTAACTACAATACTAACTACATAAATACATTGGATTTTTCAATAGTTTCCCTAGGGCATCGAGAAATCCAGACGGTTCCTACCAACCGCCTACCATATAATTCTCACGAGTGTCCTACCATCTTCTTCCTTGTTTGGCTTTATGGCAGATTGAAGGAACCATCACCAAACTCCTCTTTAACTTTTTTTTAACCACGCCATCACCTTTGGTATGCAAATAGAAGACAAACACTATATAATGATAAGAAAATAAAAGCAGTGAAGGTTGGTCGAGGCTCGTGTTTAACATGATTCCCTTAAAACAAATTCGACGTTTGTTTCCCAGGGTACAACGTCCGATGCTGTTGTACAGCCGGACTTGACAACTTGCCTGAAAGATCTCGAAAAAATTTACTGAATGCAATGGAGATGCTTTTCTCTTGTGTTTTCTGAATGAGATGTATGGCCTTTATTTATACTGAAGACAAATCTTGTCTCGAAGAAATATATATATTATATTATATCAAATCATATACTTAAAACAGATTCGCATATATTTTAAAACACAAAGTCGATTCGCATATCTTTAATATACAAAACAAATTTCTTTTAAACTTAATCAATAAGTTTATATCTATTTAAACTAAGACCGAATCAAATCATATAGGCTTTAGAGTTACATTCAAGTCAGAGTTTAAGCTTCAACCCATTTTTTAAAACACAAAGTAGGATGGAGTAAAACCGATCAATATCTTTAATATCAAGATTCTTATAAAACAAATTTGTTTTTGGGATAAACAATTTTTGTGTTTAATCAATACACGATATCTCATTCATATCAACTCCATTTTGACAGAGAGGAGAATAAAGCTACCAAGAAATATAAATATATATAACATATACATATATTAAATAGTGTCCAAAATATGAAAAAATTCATTTTCCCAAACTATTTTTCCAACAATCCCCCACATGAATGGGGATTGGTCGAAAACACACAAAAGTTTCAGCAAAATTTTGGCGGTTTAGTCTTGCATAGGATAGGTAGGTGCAATCCTTTGAACCTTCCTTTGTGAGATGCACTTAGTCTCCTAGATCTGAGTAGACGCGATGTCCTTGAACTCGTGCTCGTGATTGGCTCCCGACAATAATTTGATCACATGGTGAACACTTGTGAATGGTCAACCGTAACAAACTTAAAAGCATTTCGTAAAGCAAATGCAATTAAGATCAGAGGAATATAGTGGATTCCTGGGTCGTTAAGTCCCACGGAGGATGAATGGTGTTTAACACAGACAGATGTCGAATAATCACTAAGGATAGTGATCAGTAAGGATTTTGAGTTATTTATACCTAAAGAAAAGTTTTGTAAATTACAGGGGCTTAAATGCAAATTAAAGAAAATTAAAAAGTTAAAATATATTAAATAAACGCTATCACTATTTTTAAAATCGATGAACGTTTAAAACCTAAAACGTACGTTTAAATAAAATTACGTAAACGTACAAAATAAAACATGAGTTTTAAGAAATAAAATGCCTACAAATATGAAAATGATATTTTTACAATCCTAATAATAAAATAAAATTATTAGAAAAAGAAAATTATTTTTAAAACTATTTATTTAATTATTATTAATTAAAAACTATTTATTAAGTATTTAAAATGCACTAAAATATAAGAAAATACAAAATTAACCTAGAAAATGAAATTATAACTTAGACAAATCTAAAATATGATAAAACTTATTTTAAAACTGAAAATATATTTTTAGAGTTTTTATGTATTTATTATTAATTTAATACTATTTAAAACTAATTAAAATGCTAGAAAATACTATTTAAACCAAGAAAATTATGGAAAAATATTTTTGGCTTTTTATATTTATCTTAATCTAGGAAAATTGAAAACATATTTTTTAAACTTTTTTCGATTTATTTGTATTAAAAGCTATTTAAAAGACTTAAAACTATTTAAAATAAAGAAAATAGAAAACAAGACTATAAAATTATGAAAAATTCAGGAAAATACTAAAATATAATTCTTAATCTATGAAAAATATAAAAACATATACTAGTGTGTGAGAAAATGAAACTGAAGTGAAAAGTGCTTATAAATAAGCACTCAAAATAAGCTAAAGGACACAAATGAGCACCAAATAATCACAGAAGCTAGATTATGTTATAACTACTTAATACTAACCTATTCCAACTATCCTAAACCTCTGAAAAGCAATTTAAGCCAAGTATTAAGCAAGGCTAAACTAGTTTCAATTCAGAAATGGGACAATATTATAGCTGATCTAGGAGTGGGGTCCACAGAGCTTAAGCTCAAAAGCTTGGCTGCAAATGAGAGCTAGCAAGGTGGTGAATGCTATGGAACCAAGAACCACCACTGGGGCTCACTGATGTTGCCTGTGGGGCCCAACCAAGTGGTGAAGATGGCCACTGTGGTGGTGGTGGTGCACAGCTGCACAGAGCATGATTTCAGAAAAGCACTCAAAAGAAGCTAAGAAATAAGGACTTAATAAGCTGATTATAAGTGAACTAATATTTTTCTAATTTAGTTAAGCAGCTAAATTTTAATATCCCAAAAGGGTATAAGCTAAATCTTAGTAATAAACACACACTAAAATTCTAAAGTTTATTCAAAAACTGTATTTAGGAAATTTTGACTTTTTATAGAAATGAGCTAAGTTGACTAATATGAATTTATAATGATCCTAGATGATCTAATTTGGTGTATTAGGTTAATATGGGACTGAATTAGGTTAGATAAACAACTTGTAAACTAGTATGCATGATTTTACAATCTAAATTTTCAACAGTTAAAAGCTAATAATGAGATTAACAATGATTTTTACTTTTTATCAAATGAGGCTTGGTTTTTATGACTGCACTGAGTTGTTATGACCTATTGGGACTTAGAACAACAATAAATCACAACACCACTGGTCTCTTATCCTAATTAACTCATCAAATCCAAACACTACTTTAAGAGACTATATCACTAACTTAAACTAGAGATTTAATCTAAATTCACTACCATAGCTTATCAGAGATTCAAAGCTAATTTATAAGCTAAATAACAACAAAATTAAGCAACAATTACTAGTTATTAACAACTGAATTATAAATGCAAATTCAACAGTTAAATGGAAAGAGTATTTGAACTCACAAGTGATCAAGCTCATGTGCAGCTTATCACAGAACCCATTCTATCACTATTTCAAACTAAACCAACCCAAAACCATTTCAACCTTCAACCCATTTCCAATCTTGTACCGCTTTTACCTCCATTGACTTTCGTTGACCAAAGTAAACTTTGAAATGAGAATCGAGTAGTGAGTTTCTAAGTATATAATAAGCTAAAGTTAGCTTATAAAAGCTTATATAGGAGCTTATATGAGCTTGATATTCCTTAGCAAAAACTAATAACAATATTCGAATATTTTAAGAATTTTAACAAGGAAATTTGCATAAACATGAAAGGAAATTGAAAACTTGAAATTGAGGTTTACAAAAGTGTTATTAGACAATAAGAACATGAAATATAAAGCTTAAAAGCTAATTAATACACTAGAATTCAAAAAGTAATTATTTCGACACTACCTAAACTAAAATTACACTACTTAGATATCCAAACTGCTTCTTTTCTTCTTTATATTGATCTCTTTTCATTCTTTGTCGACCTCTGGGAATATCCCACCTCACTTGAACCGTTGGATCATTCCAAATCATCTTATTCGTGCACTTGGCACTTTTGGCTGGAAAAGTGGTTTTGGGTGGGTTTCTGCAATTAATGCAGTTTGGTGTATGTGGAGGTGGAGGGGGGTTGGTATACAGCTGGGGGGATAAGATAGCAAGGTGGAAAGTGGTGGTGAGATGGTGAAACCACCTGGTTTCTGGTTTGCAGTGGTGGGAGAGGGATGTGAACAGTGGTGGCGGTATTATTTCATTTAAACTTTGGGTCGGGTTTTATATTGGACTGGGTTGGATTTGTTGGATTTGGGATAATAAAAGGGTCCGTTTGGTGTAGCTTAAACACAAGGACCATTTATGTAATTCTACCAAATTGAAGGACCAAACCTGCCACTATACCAAAGTTATTTCAAGGACCTATTATGTCAAATATGATAAACCAAGGACCATAATTGTAATTATTTTCCATTTTTAATAAATCCAAGGGCCTTTTATGTCATTTTTGAAACTTGAGGGAACAAACATGTAATTTTCCAAAAGTTCACTATAAGGACCAATTTTGTCATTTATGAATAGTAAAGGTTTATTTTTGATTATTTTCTTTTAAATTCACCAAGGACTATATTTGACAATTTTCAAACTTTAGGGACTAAAGTTGTCATTTTGTAAATTTTAAACTTTAAAGGGTTTATTTTGACAACTTTTGAATCCCATGGACCTTAAATGACATTTTTCTTTATTTTGATTTACTGTGGACCGATTTTGACAACTTTTAAAACTTGGGGACTAAACCGCCAATTATGCAATCTTGATACGTTTTCATCCGATTTTGATATTTTGCATTTAAAACACATAAAACACTTATTTGTGATATTTTCATCATTTTGATGCATTTCGAGTGTTTTCGGATGTTTTTGCGTTTAAATGGTACAAAATGATGAGTATTTAGACACTCATCAATCCCCACACTAAGATATTGCTAGTCTCTAGCAATGTTTTGAGAAAAATTAATGGATTTCATCTCTTTACCAAAAGCCATTACTCGGAGTAGCCAAATGTTTCAGTTCAAGTAAGAACCTTGGTACATCGATAACCAAATGATTTTGAGCAAATCACCAGCTTTCAACGGTTTTGATTTGTCTTTACCAGAAACCGTTTGCTTCTGGACTAGCCAACTCTTAGATAAATTATCAATATTATCTTTGGTGAGTCGATTACCAATTATGGTTTTCCAACTGCCTTTACCACAAGCCATAAACTTGCGGGCTAGCCAACTCTTCACTAGTTTAAAGATATGGTGAGTTGAACACCATACAATTTTGGGCAAATTGCAAGCCATAAACGGATTTGAGATATCTTTACCAAGAGCCGTTTGCTCCTGGATTAGCCAATCCTTATGTGGGTTAGACATGGCGAACTGATTACCATTTGCTGTGTTTAGTACATAGTACTTCCACTAAAAAAATTTTAAATTTGGCCATTTTGGGGGAAAAAGGGACTAAAAGGGTACATTTATGATCAAATTCGGCAGAATTTCCCCCCCCATACTTAGAAATGAATATTGTCCTCAATATTCAAAGTCCCGGCTATTATGCCGAATCCTTGAACATAAAAAGATAACATTACTAGCTAAGTGTAGAAACACAACAATTATTCTCTTTTTTTAATATTTACAATTTTCATCATTTTTTTTTAGATGTATATATAACATGTGGGCATCTCCCCACACTTAGGTGGGACACACGGTGAAAACCCATGTTTAACTCATCGTTTTTGATTACCGAGTCGCTAGCTTGACTCGACCCCAATTAATTGTTCATGGGAAGCAAAGTGGAAGAAACAATCTCCATCGGACTTTCATTCAAAATGTTTGTATAAACATTTAAGCACGTGAAAGTTCCACACCGATGAGATATAGATAGAACCGCTCAAAATGATAAATGAAAATGCCGGATCAAAATAGTGTCTTCATTCTCAAGGAGAAAAGGAACGAAGTCACACCATATGTGAAGAAAGAAAGAAAATCATGATAAAAATCATGACTAACTCATAATTATTAGAAGGGAATTCATGATTTCGGATCATGAATCTCATCATTTAAGCTCATTTGATCAAGACATATTCGGGTGGGAGGGATGGGATTTTGATATCAAGCAAGTTCTCATGGTGAGAACATTTCTCCGGAACACAAAGATCATTTATGTCTAGATCAAAGTGGAAGTTATCATACTCGGTAGAGATATGATATGAGTGAGTTCAAAGGAGAACTCCTCGTCAAGAGAATTATTCACATGAAGTGAGTTTGTGAACTCTTGTTCCATTGTGGGCTCATCACTATCCTCGCCAAAGATTGGATTGTTAGAAGTCCAAGTGAATTGATTCAATTCAAATAGAGGATTGGTGAAAGTAGTTTTGAATGCTTCGGGAACAAGGTGATTAACATTCTCTATTGGACTGTTAGGGTGAGAAGTGAGTGAACGATCATTATAAAGGAGACTTTCAATTTCTCCTAGGTTGGCTTTGAAATCAAAGAGATCATCATCACTTTCCGATGAAAGTGGAATGATATGAGTGAGTTCATCGGTAAACTCCTCAAGAAGAGGATCAGCATCAAAATGTGAAAGTGATGCCTCAACATTCTCAATGTCTCCATAAGATTTACAATCATCGCTAAAATCGGAGAAAGTCTCAAATGATCTTTTGAACACTCAAGAGGGAAGGGATATCACACATATGGTCAAAGTTCCCTGTGACTCTCTCGGGATTGGGACAAGGTCCTCAACACTAGACTTTATGAATTCGTCCGATTCCTTTTCGTGAATAGTGTCAAGATGTTCGCCCCCATGTTCGAGAGAGTGAGTGGGAGCTTGGTGTGATGGCGTTGCTTGAGAATGAATCTCAACTGGGATATCAACCGATGAACTTGATGAATCTTTATAAAATTGTAGGATACCAAGTGCATCCTCATCATCACCGCCATCGAATAAACGAAATTGAGAGCTAGATCCGCTGCTTTTTCTTTTGCAATTGATTCCCTAATAGATTCTTCAAAAGCAATTTGGGAATTTATTTTAGCACCGCTTCTTGACCTAGCAATTCTTCCATTGATTTCTCATGTGAATTTTGAATGAAGGGACATTTGGGAGTGGAGATTTGTCAAAACCGGAAGGTTGACATTGATAATCATCATGAGGACCCCACAATATACACAAGAAAACCGGGAACATTATGAATGTTGTTTTACTCAACTCCTCGCTTCTTTTCACCGACTCGTAAGCTCTAGATAAGTGTCTTGTTGGGTTTCTTGAGGAGTTTGAGTCATTTGGCATCGTGGAGGTTGGTCGTGATATGGATAGTCGTAATTGTTACAAGGAAATGGATTCCTGCTTGACAATCGAGTGAAATGGGGACCTCCACAGTTCTCACAACAAGAAGCTGTTGAGTCCGGACTAGCGAATTATATGGATATTGGTCATAACCAAAGTTCGAGCATCACCGAGAACTGCTCATAGACAAACGTGTTTCGGATTGACACTCAAATCCTTGGTGAGGACCTCCACAAAATTCACAGAAGATTATGTTGATTATATGAAGATAAGTCGGTTGTGGTGGGTAGTTGGAAAATTTTGAGGGGTTGTTAAATGAGTTCGGATTAGGATCATAATCAAATGAATTCCTCGAACCACAAAACAAACAACTCCGTTCGAATATCATTACCACACTGTACACACGTACACCAATGATGTGGTGAACCAAAAAGAGGCTCACCACAACCGACACAAGGAATAAATGATTCTATTTGAGAGTTATGAGAAGGAATCGGTTCATTCAAAGAATCAACAAAACCAACATGGTGATCCGAATGACTATTAAGACTCAAGAACATTTTGAAAAATCCGGAGGTGGGACAAGTGGTGTGCTCGAGAGCTAGCAATTTCCACCACTTCCGTTATGGTCTCCGGTTCGGTTCTTGAGAAACGTGAAGATTAGGCAAGTCATTCTTGCTAGTCACCGTCTAAATTTCGCATGTTTGCTTTTAACCGTAAATTGTGAAAGTTTAGGATCAATTTTAGACGGCTTAGGAGCAATCGAGGGTTAGATCTTTGGATAACCGTAGGTTGGACGATTTAGCACCTCCATTATCGAGGGAAGTACCGGTCCTTTGTCACCCCGGTTTCTCGCTCCATTTCCCTACGTAATTAATGGATCATTACGAACAACACAAATTCTTGACATTTGTGATGAAGTATGAAGTTTTCAACTTCGTTCGAATTCGTCAGAATCGAGAGATTCCATGAGAATAGAAGAAGTTAGAATCAAATGGATAGAGGGTAAAGGAATAAAGAATCAAAAGGGTAAGAGGGTAAAGATGAATATTTTTGGATTTTGGATAAACATTTTGTAAAACAAAGAATGAAAATATTTTTGGTGTTGTTAACACTTTAGGAAAATGTTAATGAACTTTTGATTTTGATTAACAAAATATATATATATATATATATATATATATATATATATATATATATATATATATATATATATATATATATATATATATATATATATATATATATATATATATATTTACAAAAAGCATTTACAAAAGGTGGTATATGTGCAAGCACGGGTCCGAAAATGTTTAAAACACGCTTCTGACCTCCCGCAATGCGCCAAAATTTGATTGGCTCCCGAACAACAAATTTGATCACACAAGTGACCACTTGTGAATGGTCAACCGTAACAAACTTAAAACATTTCGTAAAGCAAATGCAATTAAGATCGAGGAATATAGTGGATTCCTAGGTCGTTAAGTCCCACGGAGGATGAATGGTGTTTAACACGACGGATGTCGAATAATCACTAAGGATAGTGATCGTAAGGATTTTGAGTTATTTATACCTAAAGAAAAGTTTTGTAAATTACAGGGCTTAAATGCAAATTAAAGAAAATTAAAAGTTAAAATATATTAAATAAACGCTATCACTATTTTAAAATCGATGAACGTTTAAAACCTAAAACGACGTTTAAATAAAATTACGTAAACGTACAAAATAAAACGTGAGTTTTAAGAAATAAAATGCCTACAAATATGAAAATGATATTTTACAATCCTAATAATAAAATAAAATTATTAGAAAAGAAAATTATTTTTAAAACTATTTATTTAATTATTATTAATTAAAACTATTTATTAAGTATTTAAAATGCACTAAAATATAAGAAAATACAAAATTAACCTAGAAAATGAAATTATAACTTAGAAAAATCTAAAATATGATAAAACTTATTTTAAAACTGAAAATATATTTTTAGAGTTTTTATGTATTTATTATTAATTTAATACTATTTAAAACTAATTAAAATGCTAGAAAATACTATTTAAACCAAGAAAATTATGGAAAAATATTTTTTGGCTTTTATATTTATCTTAATCTAGGAAAATTGAAAACATATTTTTTAAACTTTTTCGATTTATTTGTATTAAAAGCTATTTAAAAGACTTAAAAACTATTTAAAATAAAGAAAAATAGCAAACAATTACTATAAAATTATGAAAATTCAGGAAAATACTAAAATATAATTCTTAATCTATGAAAATATAAAACATATACTAGTGTGTGAGAAAATGAAACGAGTGAAAAGTGCTTATAAATAAGCACTCAAAATAAGCTAAAGGACACAAATGAGCACCAAATAATCACGAAGCTAGATTATGTTATAACTACTTAATATTAACCTATTCCAACTATCCTAAACCTCTGAAAAGCAATTTAAGCCAAGTATTAAGCAAGGCTAAACTAGTTTCAATTCAGAAATGGGACAATATTATAGCTGATCTAGGAGTGGGGTCCACAGAGCTTAAGCTCAAAAGCTTGGCTGCAAATGAGAGCTAGCAAGGTGGTGAATGCTATGGAACCAAGAACCACCACTGGGGCTCACTGATGTGGCCTGTGGGACCCACCCAAGTGGTGAAGATGGCCACTGTAGTGGTGGTGCACAGCTGCACAGAGCATGATTTCAGAAAAGCACTCAAAAGAAGCTAAGAAATAAGGACTTAATAAGCTGATTATAAGTGAACTAATATTTTTCTAATTTAGTTAAGCAGCTAAAATTTTAATATCCCAAAAGGGTATAAGCTAAATCTTAGTAATAAATACACACTAAAATTCTAAAGTTTATTCAAAAACTGTATTTAGGAAATTTTGACTTTTTATAGAAATGAGCTAAGTTGACTAATATGAATTTATAATGATCCTAGATGATCTAATTTGGTGTATTAGGTTAATATGGGACTGAATTAGGTTAGATAAACAACTTGTAAACTAGTATGCATGATTTTACAATCTAAATTTTCAACAGTTAAAAGCTAATAATGAGATTAACAATGATTTTTACTTTTTATCAAATGAGGCTTGGTTTTTATGACTGCACTGAGTTGTTATGACCTATTGGGACTTAGAACAACAATAAATAACAACACCACTGGTCTCTTATCCTAATTAACTCATCAAATCCAAACACTACTTTAAGAGACTATATCACTAACTTAAACTAGAGATTTAATCTAAATTCACTACCATAGCTTATCAGAGATTCAAAGCTAATTTATAAGCTAAATAACAACAAAATTAAGCAACAATTACTAGTTATGAACAACTGAATTATAAATGCAAATTCAACAGCTAAATGGAAAGAGTATTTTGTTAGTGCAAATATTACGATATTTAATCTATACAGTCTCGTTTGTTTTGATTGATGACAAACATGTAACTTGTAATACATAACGTAAAATGTACAAGTTACTTGTAATTACATTTGTCTCAACATACATTCAACACCTCTCGATGTCTCAAGTCCTCGTATGTTACAACATACATTATGATCAAACCCATTAACAAATCATTTAGAATGTTTAAAATACGTTTAGAGTCACTAAGTATTTTAATAGGTTAACCATTCTATTTCGAACCTCATTTTACATTTTGCATTCACAAGTATTTCAAAAGGTAACTAGACATTTTATCAACTAGTTACATAATACATTTTACAAGTTTACTTTGATAAACCTTTAATCTAAAATGGAAATACATGTTACATCATGTCATGCATCATCTTTGAAATCCTTGGAACATCACTTGAATATTTTGGTTAGATTGACACTCAATATATCAAATGTGATCTTAGTAAGATTTGGTAATATCTTGGAAAGATTTGAAGAAAGATTTTTAGATTTTATGTCGGTACCCACGGCACCAAATTGTATAAAGGACGGAACCCTTTTAAGGGGTCCGTGGTCCGTGGACGCCTCTGTCCACTTTGGCTATAAATAGAAGCCCATTGTTTTCCCATTTCTTCACCACTTCAAAGCACATCTTCTCCACCTTCTTGCATACATTTATATCAATCATTAACAATGTAGTAACACATTAAACACCCTAATGATCATGATCATAATGCTTTAACATTCATCTTTGTTGTAAGCATACTCTTTGATCAACCAAGGAAATCTTGGAGATCTAGCCATCCCCACTCACCACAAGTTGAAGATCTATCACAAGAAGTTTAGGGAACTTGTGATCTTCATCATGAAGGCTTCCTATCAATGGAAGTTCATTTAGAAGTAGTTATTCATATCCATTAGACATTTGTGTCATGGATCATTAGTGTAAACATCATTGCATCATAACAACACTTTCACCAAACTAGATTAGATGGTTTATGTGTTTGTGCCATAAAACACAAGGTTTATTATGTTGGGCCATAAAACATATTGGGAGTGGTTGTACCCTTGTAAAAGAACTCGACATCTAGCTTAGTGTCGGAAATATTGTATAAGCGACGTTAGGTTGGTTCTACCTCGAACTAGAACCCGGTATTTAGCTTTGTACGGAAAAAGTGTAGCGACGATTGTAAGGTTTTCTCCACGAGAAGGGAGCTTGTTGATTTAGTGAAGTAACTCTCGAGTTGGGTACTCGGGGAGTGGAGTAGAGGCGGAAAGGAGATCCGTGACCGAACCACTATAAATCCTCGTGTTTGGTTTGCACTTTCCTTTCTTTATCTCTTTACTTTTATACTTGCACTATACTATTGTTTGTGATGTGGTTTGATGTTCATGATTGTGTGACAACTTGGTTTACCATGCTTTATATTAGTCACAAAAATAATTGGTACTTTCATATTATAACAAGATACTAAAGATCTAAAGTTTTTAACAGTAACGTATTCACCCCCCCACGAACTCACAAGTGATCAAGCTCATGTGCAGCTTATCACAGAACCCATTCTATCACTATTTCAAACTAAATCCAACCCAAAACCAGCTCAGCTTCAACCCATTTCCAATCTTGTACCAGTTTTACCTCTAGTTGACTTTCGTTGACCAAAGTAAACTTTGAAATGAGAATCTGAGTAGTGAGTTTCTAAGTATATAATAAGCTAAAGTTAGCTTATAAAAGCTTATATAGGAGCTTATATGAGCTTGATATTCCTTAGCAAAACTAATAACAATATTCGAATATTTTAAGAATTTTAACAAGGAAATTTGCATAAACATGAAAGGAAATTGAAAACTTGAAATTGAGGTTTACAAAAGTGTTATTAGACAATAAGAACATGAAATATAAAGCTTAAAAGCTAATTAATACACTGGAATTCAAAAAGTAATTATTTCGACACTACCTAAACTAAAATTACACTACTTAGATATCCAAACTGCTTCTTTTCTTCTTTATATTGATCTCTTTTCATTCTTTGTCGACCTCTGGGAATATCCCACCTCACTTGAATCGTTGGATCATTCCAAATCATCTTATTCATGCACTTGGCACTTTTGGCGGGAAAAGTGGTTTTGGGTGGGTTTCTGCAATTAATGCAGTTTGGTGTATGTGGAGTGGAGGGTTGGTATACGGTGGGGATAAGATAGCAAGGTGGAAAGTGGTGGTGAGATGGTGAAACCACCTGGTTTCTGGTTTGCAGTGGTGGGAGAGGGATGTGAACAGTGGTGGCGGTATTATTTCATTTAAACTTTGGGCCGGGTTTTATATTGGACTGGGTTGGATTTGTTGGATTTGGGATAATAAAAGGGTCCGTTTGGTGTAGCTTAAACACAAGGACCATTTATGTAATTCTACCAAATTGAAGGACCAAACCTGCCACTATACCAAAGTTATTTCAAGGACCTATTATGTCAAATATGATAAACCAAGGACCATAATTGTAATTATTTTCCATTTTTAATAAATCCAAGGGCCTTTTATGTCATTTTTGAAACTTGAGGGAACAAACATGTAATTTTCCAAAAGTTCACTATAAGGACCAATTTTGTCATTTATGAATAGTACAAGGTTTATTTTTGATTATTTTCTCTTTTTAAATTCACCAAGGACTATATTTGACAATTTTCAAACTTTAGGGACTAAAGTTGTCATTTTGTAAATTTTAAACTTTAAAGGGTTTATTTTGACAACTTTTGAATCCCATGGACCTTAAATGACATTTTTCTTTATTTTGATTTACTGGGGGTGATTTTGACAACTTTTGAAACTTGGGGACTAAAGCGCCAATTATGCAATCTTGATACGTTTTCATCCGATTTTGATATTTTGCATTTAAAACACATAAAACACTTATTTGTGAAATTTTTTCATCATTTTGATGCATTTCTGAGTGTTTTCAGATGTTTTTGCAGTTTAAATGGTACAAAAATGATGAGTATTTAGACACTCATCACTCTGTTAAGTATATGACATTACACTTCACACAAGACTCTCCCTGACATTGTCAAGTCCTCATGGTCGTGTTCGTTCTGGTCATGAACATATGCCTGGTTCTGCAAGAGCTCTTAGGAATTGTGCCTCCCACAATTCTCTTCGAAGCGACTCCACTTCTCTCTCACATAGGTGATTTCATCTTGAATCATTAAAAACATATGTTTTGTGATTTCATCTCGAATCATTATACTTTGTGATTTCATCGTGAATCATTAAAGCCATACGTTTAACCTTTCAACAAGTCACATTTGTTATAGGAATGGACTAGGAAGTTACAATATTTAGTAACTCCCCCACATTGATGTGACTTCCCCCACAGAACTAAAAACAAAAACGATGTCTATATATGTAACCAAGAACCTCGCCATTATTCTTGAGTCATATGAACTGCAAATGAAAGAGAAGCAATAACAAAAGCAATATATACATAAAATAAAGTCATCTCCATCCTTTTGAGTTAATGTAAGTAGCAAATAAAAACCAATAATAAAGAGCGGCAAATCTACATCTTGTTCAAAACTTATTCAGATCATTCGAAGCACACATAAAAATAACCCTATACGCAGATAGAAAATGAAACCCTAATTTTTTGCAACGATTATTAAAGAAACACATAACACGAACTAACCTTTAAATCCTGGAAAATATGTTTGACATCTGAATATGAAGATGATGAAGTTAAAGATACAAAAAAACAAAAGTAAAAGTTCAATATTGGGTTAATCACCATCGACCCACTCTAACCTACTTAAACCCATTATGACCCGGTCAACAAAAGTCAATGAAAATCAACCATACGAAATGTCAAAGAAGCAATTATAGAAAACGGTTACACATCGCTTATAAAATAATCGCTTATATACCGAACCAACACAATGGTTCATATGTACCCTTTCATTCAAGATATATACTTGATACATTTGATGTAAAACATGATGACATATTATTGATTAATACAAAGACATATTTACGCTTTATTAATCCTTGCATTTACTCGGTATACTTTTGATTTAACGTTAAGACCATAGATCCCGTTTAAAAGGCCAACAATTGGTATCAGAGCGGTTTGGTCTATTAACCAACAATCATCACTTACCATTACTCGTAAAACTTCCAGAATCAAAACAAAACCAGTTTCGAAAAAAAAATTGCTAATCGTTAAGAACACAAAAATCTAAGACGTCATTTTTTGTGTTTCACACCTTTTTTAAAGTTTGTTCTTGATATTTGTAATAAAGATTATTGAGTAAGTTTAGTTATAAAGTATATGCAAAGTTTGTTATAAATTGTTACGAGATTTTGTTATAAAGTTTATATAATTTGAAATAAAGTGTATAAAGTTTATCCATGTATCATTCTCTTTATTTAAATTTACTTGTGTATTTTGTTGATTTTTGTTAATATGGGTTTTTTGGTTTGTATCCTTTTATCAACCCTTTTTATATCATTTTTTCTTGGTTCGTATCCTTGTTATTCTTTAGGTCTGAGTTTTAAAAAGTTGATTGAACCCTGTCTATCAAAATTGTTGTGATTCAAACCAATATTTAAATTATTGATTATAAATGATTTTGCAAGTTTAATTACTCCAACTGGCTTTTATTATTTTTGATGTTTTTTAATTCTTGCTTTGTGTGACAACACTTATGCGAGTTTAAAAAAATTTGAATTCTAGATATACGTGATCAAGGACAAAAAGTCACAAAGAAACAAGAACCAAAAAAGTTGAGAACCCAAGTATTACACAGAAAATGAATACTGCTTTGGAAATTGCAAAAGTGCCTTCTACCTATATACCAAAAGACCCTTATGATCATCTCCAAACTTATAATATAAGTGGAGGGGGTGATACTCACACCACATTTTTTGATTAATGCACCATAATTTGTGCATTTCAGTATTGTACGGTACAAACTGTAATGCACATGTTGTGGTGCATTAATCAAAAAATGTGGTGTAAGTATCAATTCTCTATAAGTAAAGAAGTTTATGGAAAAAAAAACATGGCACACATACATGGATGGGAAAGTTTATAAAGAAATCACGGCAGACATACATGGACAAAAATAAGATACACAACTAAGGGCATCCACTATGGTGAACCTTTTAAAAGGTTTATAAAATTGCCACCTCTTACATTGTCATTAATTTTTAAAACTTTTCATATGATGAACCTATTCCCACTATGATTAAAGCTTTAAGATTTTTAATTGTTACAACATAAATTAATGCTATTAAAATCAAAAATGATAATAAACACTTTTGGACCTCTTCAAAATCCTAGACCTTTTCATGCCACCTAGACATGAAATGGTTCTTCACTATGGTACACAAAATCTTAGACCTCTTCATAAGTTTTTAGACCTATTCTTGAAACACCATAGTGGATGCTCTAAGTTTAAAGCATTGTAAAATTTGTATATGAAAATGAGATTTGCACGCATACATGGACAAAAATGAGTCATACAACTAAATTTAAAACACTGTAAAATTTGTATGTAAATATTGTAATATATCAAAATGAGTTTTGCTAAGCATTTCAAATTCACAAAAATGTTAATTTTGTATACTTATGGATTGCTTGAACAAAACATATAAAACTTTGTTTAACCTGCTATAAGTATTCGCCGTTGCCGATATGCGTGGGTACCTTATCATACATATTAAATCGGACCGTCGCTAACCATTGCATAAGAAAATAATTCTCTAACGCTACAAATATAATTTTTGAAAAAAGTTTGCCGTCAAAAGTTTGTTAAAACTAGACACAGCTGCTGGCAGACGCGAATGCTCGACTAGATTTGCACTTAATCTATTTCATTTGAAGTTTATGTAATGGTTTCGATTACACCCTTAATCTATTTGATTGTTGTCGTGATATTTTATCATGAAAACAAGAAATGTACACACAAAATAAAGTGCATGTAAACAAATGAATGTTACGTTTAAACCATTCATACTCACACTAAAAATCACACAAACAACAATAGCTATCAAGGTTTTATTTATTTGTTTATCATTTTTTTTATTACTTTTTTTAAACGGTAATTTTAGCTATCTCATAATAATATACATCAATAATCTATCTTACATGTATTAATCAGGACTTAAACTCAAAATCATTTGATTGAAATTTTTTTCACACAATATGAGATACTATTACGATTGTGATAATAAATATTTTATTGAGAAATGTTTTTTCGTCGTTCAAAACATCTATTTGATTTATAAAAAGCTAAGTTTTATGAACACGATAACTAAAAAATCGAAACTGAAAAAACCAGAAATAAGAAAACCCTTTTATCGCGGTTTGATTACGGTTTTTGATTTTAAATATAAACGAATTAATGCTTATTTACAGATCAATGCGAAGGAAATGCTTTAAAAACTATACACCATTGTCGCTAGACGCGGGCATTGCAACTTATATGACTACAACAACTTAAATGACTATTCAACTTAAAAACGACGATATTAGAAAATAATTCAACCATGACGTTAAAAAACGTTTCAATACGTAACAATATTATCGGGAAATAGTTCCTTTACTTTACAAATACACTTTGTGTTTAAATTAAACGACATAGAAATTGGGTTGAAGCGATTATAGTTTCAGTCGAATACAACTTCAATCAATGTTACTATAAAAATATGCTCGCTTAAAGATTGACGTTATCAAAAAAAATATTGCAAGTTAAAACAATGCTGTCGAAAAATGATTCTTTAACGCTAAAAAAAATTGGTATCACGACTGAAATTTTGTCCCAACCAGACACCGCTGCCGCTAGGCGTGGGTACTCGACTAGTTATTGATTAATACAAAGACATATTTACAGTTTTATTAATCCTTGCATTTACTCGGTATACTTTTGATTTAACGTTAAGACCATAGATCCCGTTTAAAAGGCCAACAATTGGTATCAGAGCGGTTTGGTCTATTAACCAACAATCATCACTTACCATTACTCGTAAAAGTTCCAGAATCAAAACAAAACCAGTTTCAATTAAAAAAAAATGGCAAATCGTTAAGAACACAAAAATCCAAGACGTCATTTTTTTGTGTTTCACACCTTTGTCGCAACAGGAGTATAATCACTTAGTGATTACTCACAACCCGGCAACAAAACAAATTCGCAATTTTTTTTTCCGAAACCAGTTTTGATTACCCAATCCAAAAGGATCAGAAAACGAATTCAAATCGTTTACATTTGATTCAAATAAAAACAAAACGAGCGTCATCAATTAGGGCACAGACAAAAGATTCGAATTAGAACAAACACACATGTTCATAAACGGAATCAAGCCCAGAAGGATCAATTGAAACCCTAATTGATTCATTTGCATACTCCAATCGTAAAATTACTCACGGATTAGAAAACCCCCAAATAAGTCGAAACCCTAGGTTTCAATTGGAGAATACTTGTGCTCGTAAAGAACACCCATACCGGAGAAAGAAGAAGAGGAGGTAAAAAACACATCCGTTAAACAGCCGGTCAACCGTCAAATTATTGGAGAAAGGGAGAAGATAAAGTAATCTTCTTAGAGAGAGAGACTGATATTACTGTCTCAGAAAAGAAAAAAAAGGGATACGCGTTGGTTTTATCTCAAAAACGAAAAGGAGATAAAAAATAAAGAGTAATAAGGGACGCGTATACACAAGGGCCACACAAAAGGATAATATTAATAGGGCATCGGGTTAAACCATCAACCCCTCCAGGTTCCAAAAGATTTCAAAACCACCTTTCATTTTTTTACTTTATATATTTTGATATATATTATTTTAGTTTGATAAGTTATTTTAAAAATTATTAAAATCTTATCATATTTTGGATAGTATATCTAACCTAGTGATTACAATCGCTTAGAATCTCGATTAGGAATAATTTGTAAGGAGTAATTTACCTTAGGTTATTCATTTTTAAATTTCATAATCTCAAAGGATAGTTTAAAAAATTGTTAAAACAATACCTAGAAAAGTTTTACACCATTTGAAGAAGATAAAACATTAAGAGCTCATTTTTTAGAAATAAGAATTTTTTTTTAAACACTTTGTGTTAAAATTCTTTGTTGGAGATTTATTGTCATTATCATTTTAAGATATGATGAAAGGAAAGGAACCTAGTAACTAACATTTCGAATAGTACACCCCAATTTCAATGCCCAATCCTAAAGCCCGCGAATTACTCATTATGGGCAATTTGAATGCAAATCATTCTCGAAGCGAATGGTTTATGGGAAACAATTGAGCCGACTGAAACGACTCAACCCGATAAGAAAAAGCATAAAACCGCTATTGCTTTCCTTTATCAAGCCTTACCCGAAGAACAATTACTTCAAATAACAAAGCACAAAACCGCAAAAGACATTTGGAATGCTTTGAAAACTAGACACGTTGGCGAAGACAGAGTTAAACAAGCAAGAATACAAACACTCAAATCCGAATTTGAGATGTTATATATGAAGGAAGATGAAACAATCGACACCTTCACCACAAAACTTACAACACTCGTAAACAAAGCCGCTAGTCTAGGACACACAATAGAAGATGAAACCTTAGTACGGAAATTACTAAATGTTGTACCCGAAAGGTATCTGCAAATAGTTGCATCTATAGAATAATATTCCGATCTAAGTGAAATGACATTAGAAGAGGCAATAGGAAGACTTAAGACCTACAAAGAAAGGATTAAGTTCAAGAAAGGAAACAAATGGACAATCAAGAAAAATTGACGTTCACACGACATGACAATAGAGGGAAAAATTTCAGAGGACGTGGATGTGGAAAATATAAAGGATGGAGAAACCACGATAAAAATAACCACGAGAAGAAGGATGGATAAAACACTCACAATCACTTCAACAAACAGAATATTGATTTCAGCAAAGTTAAATGTTACAAGTGCAATAAAACTGGTCATTATGCATCTAAGTGTTATTTAAAACCAAACACTAGTATGCAATCTAATCTTGTCGAGGAGGACTTAGAACCAACCTTATTAATGGCAATATTATAAGACCCACATGTAACAAAGCTAGAAGATCAAAAGGTCTCGCTACACGAAGAAGATGTAGGATATAAAGAGACAAGTGTCGATAGTCAATGGTACTTAGACAACGGAGCTAGTAACCATATGACTGGGATAAGAGAACACTTTAAAGAACTAGATCTGCACCATTTCCCAAGAAAGCAAAAACTAGATAACCATCACCATTAGATTTAGTTTACGGAGATTTATGTGGACCAATAATGTAACACCCCCAAAATACCGCAGCGGAAGATTGTGTCATTGGGGTGCTACTTCATAATACAAAGTACAAGTTATAGAAAACGACCTCTAAATGAGACGTTTTGAAAAGTTACCATCCGATTAATGAAATCAGAGTTACAAACAATGAGGTCCCAAAGTATAATACATAAATGTTTCGAATGGTAAATGACAAAAGCATAAGTCTTCAAAATATGTCGTGCGACTCTATGTTCCATGCAACAACTATCCTCTTATTGACCTGAGATAAACATGCTAAAGTGTCAACACAATGGTTGGTGACTTCATAGAGTTTGTTTTGAATAAGTCAAAAGCCTTTAAAGAATGTTCACACAAAGAAAGGCATTGTAAATCCACTCGGCCCAAGTTCCGCCCATACAAAACTTGCAACTGTGTGTTTACAAACATTGCTAAAATAGAGTACATTTTATAGTTAAGCACACATATAGACATAATAATTCACATTATTGCACTTAGTGTTGCTCCGTCTATATTGGGAGACTTTCAAGTTGGACCGCTCCGTTTATGTTAGGAGACTTATCATTGTCGAACGAGGGACCGCCCGTGTACGTTGGGAGACTTATCATCGTCTTATCATGTGAACGAGGGACCGCTCCGTCTATATTGGGAGACTTACCATCGACTTATCATACTAACGAGGGACCGCTCCGTCTATATTGGGAGACTTACCATCGACTTATCAAGTATAAGGCAATCAAGTATAATGCAATCAAGTATAATGCAATTAAGTATAATGCAATCAAGTATAATGCTTTGTGTATTTGTAAAAGTATAAAGCCGTGTTTGAGCATGTATCTCCCAAAGAGTTTGTAAAACAAGCATTAAAAGAGTAGGGCTATGACTCACGGTAATCCTTAAAAGTTTGGAGTACTTGTGAAAGTATAAATAAAGTGTTTGAGCATGTATCTCCCAAAAGTAATTTCAAAATGCATAAAAGTAGGGGCTATGAAACTCACCGATAATAAGCGATGAATGATACTAGAAAATTGGGCAAGACTTCGCATCTAAATTCAAAAATCCATTTCCTAAACTATAAAACCTCTAAATCACCTCATATCTACCCCATAACTATCCCAATAGCTTCAAAACAAAACCCATCTTTAATATTGCCCGATCTATTCTTGCAAAAGTTTTGAGAATTTCACGGGACCCACACCCAACCCACCATTGTGTAGCTCTTAATCCAACCGCGGAGATACAAAATAAACTTAATTTTAGGTAGAGAATACTAATGCCTTCAACTTATGTGTATAACTCGGAGCACGAAAATCAAGTATGGAGTGTGTATGGAGGGTGGCGACATCAGGAGGAGGGGAAATGTGTGTTTTTCGTGAAATAAAATGAACTAGTTTTCTTTCTATTTATAGAAAAAATATCTAGATATTTTGATGAATAGTGTTTAGATATTTTGATGAATAGTGTTTAGATATTTTTGAAAATATCTAGATATTTATAAATAGTAACTAGATATTTATATATTAGGAGTACATAGTACATTGTTTATGCATGAAAATTGTGTAAAAGTATTTACTTGTTCAATTTAGGCGAAATTAGTAAATAATAAAAATTACGGTGAATAGTAACTCGTGAATAGTAACTTGTGAATAGTAATTTTTCGGGAAAAAGTTTGAGTTTAAATAATGACCCAAAATGTGATGAATAGTAAAAATGAATAGTAACAGTGAATAGTAAAAATGAATAGTGACCCGAAAATACGAATTGTTACAAATAACACCACCAACACCATCTGGAAAGAAATATATATTCTTGTTAGTAGATGACTACTCAAGATATATGTGTGTGTATTTCCTAAATACGAAAGATCAAGCTTTCGATACGTTCAAGAAATACAAAGAAACAATAGAGAAGGAGCTAATGACAACATTGAAAATGTTAAGAACTGATCGTGGAGGAGAATTCACACTAACGAATTCACTCAATAATGCAAAGAAAAAGGCATAGCACGACAATTAACTACACCTTACTCACCACAACAAAATGGAGTAGTTGAACGAAGAAATAGGACAATCATGTCTACTACGAGATGCATGATGAAAGCAACTAACATGCCACAAAACTTTTGGGCTGAAGCTGTTAGACACGCTATATACATTCTAAACAGCGTTCCTACAAGAGCCTTAGAAGACATCACTCTATATGAAGTTATCAAGAAGAGAAAGCCAAACTTAGAAACTTTAAGAGTTTTTGGTCGCATAGCATATGAAAGGTACCATCACAACATCGACAAAGTTAGATGATAGAAGCAACAAAATAGTATACTTAGGAAGCGAACGAGGATCAAAAGCTTATAGGTTGTTTGATCCAACAACACAAAGAATATGTGTTAGTAGAGATGTGAAGTTTAAGGAGGATGAAGCATGGATGGAAGGATTACCTGGATGAACACACCAATGATGAACCCGAATGGTTTGACTTCAAAGTCGAAAACCTTGAAGCCACAAACGAACATCAGGAAAACAAAAACCAACCAGATGAAGAAGACAATGATATCCCTGCAAATGATGATCATGAATATGAAACATCAATAACTGACTCACCCTCACAATCACAAACACTTTACACGCCATCTACAATTTCATCAAGAATAAATACTTAAATTACACCAACTACCTCAAGACATTCAACCAATCAAAGTAACTCAACTACAACCCGGAATTTACTTCCAGACTTTGATCATACACCACTACAAGGTTTTAGAACGTTGAATGATTTATATGAAAACACTGAGGAAGTTTTACCCGAGCATTTATTACTAGCTGAAGATGAACCAAAGAATTACAAAGAAGCATCGAACGATAAAAAATGGATTGAAGCAATGAAGGTCGAATTAGATTCCATCAATAGAAACAATACATGGGAACTAACCACTCTACCAAAAGGACATAAAGCCATTGGATTAAAGTGGGTATTCAAGACCAAGAAAGATGCTAATGAAAATATAGTCAAGCATAAAGCAAGACTAGTAGCAAAAGGCTACATACAAGAGCATGGCATAGACTTTGAAGAAGTTTTTGCACCTGTAGCAAGAATGGAAAAAGTCCGATTACTATTAGCCATAGCTGCTAATAACAAATGGGAAGTACATCACTTAGACGTCAAATCTGCATTTCTGCATGGAGACATAAAAGAAGAAGTGTATGTTACACAACCCGAAGGATTTATAAAAGATAATAGAAAAGTCTACAGATTGATAAAAGCTCTATACGGATTAAGACAAGCACCACGTGCATGGAACATAAAGTTAGACAATAAAGTCCTTAGATTTCAAGAAGTGCGCTTTAGAACAAGCTGTCTACAGAAAGAAATCGAAAGACTCAATACTTCTAGTAGGAGTCTATGTGGATGATTTAATCATCACTGGCACACCAAAGAAAGAAATAGACAAGTTCAAAGCTCAAATGGAAGAGAAATTCGAGATGAGTGACCTAGGATTACGATCCTACTACTTAGGAATTGAAGTCACACAAACTGGAGGTGACATATCAATAAAGCAATCCGCCTACGCAATCAAGATCCTAAAGGAAGTTGGAATGCTAGACTACAACGAAACTTTAATACCTATGGATCCAGGAACAAGACTAACAAAGAACACTAAAAAAACAACGGTCAACTCAACTGAATATAGAATCTTAATTGGATTCTTACGATATTTGCTACATACAAGACCCGACTTAAGTTATTCCGTTGGATTACTTAGTCGTTTTATGCAAGAACCGAAGGAATAGCACACGAAAGCTATAAGGCAAGTACTACGCTATGTTAAAGGAACAAAAGACTATGGAATCACCTACAAGCACAATGGAAGAAAACATATACAAGGCTATAGTGACAGCAGCTACGGAGTCAACACTCAAGAAGGCAAAGGCACTACTGGAATTATCTTCTACTACGGTGAATCACCAATTAGCTGGAGTACACAAAAGTAAGCCACGATAGCTTTATCATCATGTGAGTCCAAATTCATTGCAGCAACAACAGTTAAAGAGACTGCTTAGCAAGCTTACACACACGGAAGAAGAAAAGGTTACAATACTGGTAGACAACAAGTCCGCCATCGAACTAATGAAGAATCCCGTATTCCACGGAAGAAGTAAGCACATAGATATAAAATACCACTTTATAAGAGAATGCGTCGAAAGAGAAAACCTAAAAGTCGAATTCATAAGTGGAGAATTTCGGAAGGATGACATCTCGACAAAGGCATTACCGAAGATTAGATTCCTCACAATGAGACAACTAATTCGAGTCAAAGATGCGAAACAAGCCGATTGTGATTAAGGGGAAGAATATTGGGTTAATCACCATCGACCCACTCTAACCCACTTAAACCCATTATGACCCGGTCAACAAAAGTCAACAAAAGTCAACTATACAAAAAGTCAAAGAAGCAGTTATAGAAACCGGTTACACAACTGTTATAAAATAACTGCTCTATACCCTGAACCAACACAATGGTTCATATGTACCCTTTCATTCAGTATATATACTTGATACATTTGATGTAAAAACATGATGACATATTATTGATTAATACAAAGACATATTTACAGTTTTATTAATCCTTGCATTTACTCGGTATACTTTTGATTTAACGTTTAGACCATAGATCCCGTTTAAAAGGCCAACATTCAACTCACAAAATATACGAAAAAACTTATAAGAGAATTGCAGAATCATAGATGAAGATGATGAAGTTAAAGATAAATATACTTACTCTTTTGAATCCAAAAGAATTAAAGCTGCTACAAAAACTTTGTTTTTCTAATGATGGCGCCGAGATAAGGTTCCTGAATAGTATTGGGTTTAGGGTTTAATAATGAATGGTATTAGTTTTGTAGAAAGGAGGGTGAAAATGGTTGGGTTACAATTGCTGTAGGGTTGCCCGAAAAAATAGAGGCTTACATGAGAAACCGTAGAAAAAGTCTCACCACCTTAATTAATGCTTTGATTACAAGAAACAGGGGCTTTTAGGACCTTTCTTTGGGACACTTTTTTTATATGGCGTCCTAAGAAACATTTTATAGGACCAACTAATTTTTGAGTCCTGTTACGCTGGTTTTAATAGGACACTTCATCCACATATCCTAATAAACTAATTTATAATACATTTTTAAAATAGGGTCTTATTACCATGGAGCATAATAGGACACTTGATTTAAAAGTCCTATTATATTATGTTTTACGGGACACTTATTTTTTTGTGGTCCTATTATAATAGAACTTTATATGACACCTAAAATATGTCCTGTCACATGTATTTTAGGGGACCCTTATTAGATTGGGTTTTATTATGACTAAATATGACACTTGATATAAGAGTCATATACAACATTTTACTTGTGGCTTCTTCGATCTTGGTCTTGTTTAACATAATTAGGTATATGTATGTAGGTCATGATAAATTAAGTTTTAAAAGATGCGCCGCTGTATAGAAAATATTATGTTTTTTATAACATAACTTTTTTATATAAATTATTTGAAATTTAGTGAATGTGCATCAAGTAGATTTATAATACCAAAGGAAAATGTTCACAAAATGATAATTTATTGAAAAATTGTTGCACACGGGTCAAAAGAAAGAGAAATTCGTATTTCTATAACTCAAGATGCAACATATTACTGATGTGAATCAATTTATGCAATTTGTGTTTCCGATCATTCAGGTTATCCTATTACAACAAGATAGCCTTTCAACTCAACATCAACTCGAAGATCAATAATTTCTCTCGCAAAACTAGACCGACCAAATGATTCAATGCATGCATAGAGCATGTATACGTATCTAACATCAAAAAGGTCGCATGTTTTGTTTCAATAGCACTCAATCCATCCTCCGTGAATGCCGTGGTAGGAATATCATGAAGTTTAACCCAAACCGGGACACTCTTTAATTCTTCCTTAGATACATTCGCCATAGGAGACCATTCACGAAGAATCAAAGGCACGTTATGAATCAACTATGGTCCACTTTAAAGCATTTCTTCCATACCTGTGTTTTGAGCTAAATTTAAAGAAGAAAATGCCTTTCACATTCATCATAGTGCGAAAAAGCCCAAAACTACTCCACACGTTCTTAAGATACTTTTTAACCACTGGATACGCAACTCTCTTACCCAAATAATACCCATATACAAAATTCTCAAAACATTCCTTGACCTTTAGGACTGATTTTATGGAATAGCAACATCAACCCCATTACCAGCCAAGGCTATTAGGGTACGAAAGTTGAAAATTTTCTTACTTGGTTCATCACTAATGCTAGATTTAGCGTTACTCGTCTTTCTACCTCCTGTGTTCAATGGCTTTCCATCTTCACCCAATAGCACTAGTTTACCTTCTAACATTTCTTTTTCAATGTTATGAATCTTACAGCTAAGGAAACAGTCATGCCTGCATCAACATTCAATATGTTGGCATAAGATGGAGACCTTATACCTCTCGACTTGGCGCCCTCGTTCACTTTCACTGAACCTTCGTCCTCATCATTCGATGGGATATCCGTCTGACTAGACGCAATCATATTTTCCATCAAAGGAACATCCACATTGATCCCGAGCTAAACATTGATTAAGTTTACATTTAATCTATTTCTTACTGAATGAAAATTATAAACGAGTCAAGACCGAGCTAAAATCTAGCCTTTGGAATAACCATTGAGCCGCACATTTGAAATATATTTCAAAACAAGACGAGATGGAGTTTCTCAAAGTTCAACAAACTAACTTTGAGGCTGTCTCAACTAGGGATGGCAACGGGGCGGGTTTAATGTGGGGTGACCATCCCTATTCTCAAACCCAATTACCAAAGTTATCCCAAAACCGCTGTAGGGTGCAATTCTCTACCAAATCTGCACCATTGACATTTATTATTATTTTTAAACCGTTACCAATAACTTGAAGAATTAAACACCTATTAATAATCAATTATAAACAAGCCTTATTAAGTTTTCAACGATAATATTATACATAAATAATGATAAATTACACTACAAATAATTATAACTTAAAATAAGACATTAAACAATTTTTTATAATCACAAGTTTGCAATCTCACTAAGATAAAAAAACTAACAATATTAGATAAATCTATTTTTATTACGTAAATACTAGCAAAATACTTTATACGTATAGATATAGTTGTATATGTGTATATATTATTCGGGTGGGGCGGGGATGTTATTTCCCGCTCCCCGCCCCAAACTCGATTAAAATCCCTGTTTAAGCCCAAAACCGCCCCTAACCCGATAAGCATGCCCCGCCCCGCCCCAATTAGTTTGGGTTTTGGATTTTCCCATCGTGTTTGGTTTTTTCCATCAAGTCTCAACTCGTTTACACTCCTATGGTATGTTTTTGCGGAGCGGTTTAGAGCTTTTTCGGCAATGAGCGGTAAGCAATGAGTATTTTGAATTTTAATGGTCGTATGGTAAAAGAGCGGTAAGCTTTGCTAAATTTTAGGAAAGCTAATTTTCCAATGCTTGTTTAGAAAGCGGTGAGTGGTGAGACGTGGCTACTGCTTACAGCTCACACCTACTACTCACAGTCACAACGACTGCTCACGGTTAATTTTAAAAAACACACCCCTAGACTATTTTCACTATTAATTTTAACAAACACACCCCTAGACTATTTTAGTATTTCCACATATTTGTATACTAGCCGAGTACCCGCGCCTAGCGGCAGCGGTGTCTAGTTTCGACAAAATTTTAGCGGCGATTAAGGAATCCAATTTGAATGATTATAATTAAATCCCGCCTTTGAAGATTTAAGATTGAAGATTGAAGAAATCAGCCATATTTTTCAAAGTTATCAAGTTTGACATGGTATGAGACATTCAATACTTTCCAAAGATACAACATCTCATTTACGTTAAAATTACAGCATAGCATTCAATTGCATGAGATTTCACATATTCCACTTTTTCACTTTTCACTTTTTCAATTATTGACTATTTGACCATTTTCTCTTTTTATGTAGTATAGATTAAGTTAAAAATTGGGTCCCTTGATTCATACACACATTTGACTTGATTTATACACACTTATAGGTCAAAGGGTGTATTAATGATTACCTTTTACCATTAACTTATCATTATCATTAAATAATGATTACCTTTTATTAATATTAAATAATTAATACCCTTTTTATTTATTTTTCTCTAGTTTTATAATTAATTTATTTTGTTTTTACTTCTAGTTTAATTCTCTTTCAATGTATTATAGGAACACAAATTGTTAACGACAAACTAAATTGTCTATTAAAAATAGAAAACATGTAACAATTGTAATAACTTTATAAAATAAAAAGTCATGAATACATTCGTCTATCATTCTAAATAATTTGAGGATACATATGTTGTCGACATAAATACATAGTTTCCCATGCGGATGCGGCCTCAGTTTTGTACCTCCTCCATTGTTGGTGATTTGGCGGGATTGGACAACTTTCATCTAGCGTTACATGAATGTAATGAGCATCCCTCACATGTGCAATCACAATGGGGCCACTTTCTTGTGATGGGTTTGGACCAGACCAAAGCGGCAAACATAGATAATTTTGTGTCAGGGATATAAATATACCTGGCCGGTTATAAAGTGAAGCAATAACCAACCCCGTGGCTGGCATGATCATCCATTTGTTCCGCGGTGCAAATCTATTTTCAAAAAACTCCACAGAGTTTCGAATTCGTTGAAAGTCATCACTATGCCACATAGCCGTGTAATTTAGCTCATGAAAATCTAACTCTTCCAACAAATGTTGTCGAATTAGTGACCACCTATTTTCGTTGAGACGAAGACCGACGGCAACTGACCGAAATCCACAATTTTCATCACCTAACACATCATGAAAACTGATGATGTATTGATGGAAAAGCCTTGGAATATACTTCATCAAATCTTCGCTATTAGAATCTGAGATCTTTTAAACTTTTGCATGTTCGTTTTGTTTCGAGTTTTGGTTTGTGATTAGAACTAGATCTTTTAAACTTTTGCATACATAGAGACGCCAAATAATAAATGTTTGGGGTTGTTTGGAAAAAAACGTGTATACTATCTATTAATGTTTTTCAAACGAATCGTTTTGTCTTGCTACTTTTTCGGATTCATTTTGTGCTTAATAGATGAATGTTTGGTTGTTTAATCGGATTCATAGATCTATTAAATTTTTTTGAAACGAAACTTAGATCGGGGTTGTTTGAATGGCCTAAGACTTGGTTTCAAGTTATTAAACTAAAAGTCATATGCATATGCAAATGGCCTAAGACTTAGTTTCAGTTATATGTTTTTTTTTGGAAACAAATCTATGTTTGGTGCATTTATATGTCATATGCAAATGGCCTAAGACTTAGTTTCAGTTGCTAAACTAAAAAGTAAAGGCATTATATCTATAAGTGTAGGCAATAATGCAATATTTTTCTTCGGTTACTAAATAAACTGTAATATTCGTCATATACAAATAGCCTAAAAGTTTTGAAGTGTCAAGCTTTTTTACACTAGTTTTATTAGGCAATTACACACTGGTATTTTTATTGCTTTTATACAATTTCATATGAATGCTATTGGTATCTAACCTGGTTTGCAAATCTTTTTTCGACCTGAGCTAAAAGGATGGTTTGCAAATCTTTTCGGACCTGGATAGTAACAACCTGCAAAACGAAATCAAAAGTGTGTTAACAAAGAAACTCATTGATAAGCTTTTCTTTATTTCCTTTATTCAAAAACTAACTCAAGTGTAAGAAAATATAACACTATCAATTACCTTGTAATTATCTTGTAATTTTGTATAAGTTACTCAAGATTTGTGGTGTTACCTGAGAATTTTTTGTGAATGTAAAATTGATACATTATTTTATAAGTTGGTAATTTAAAGATCAAAATTAGGCAATTTATATACATGATTATTTTTTAGTTTTAACTGTAATTAATAGTAAATTTGTAATTTTCAAAATATTATAATTAATTATATTAGTTAGAAAGTTGTTAGTTAAAATTAAATAATGACATCAATACTAGTCAACTAAACCAGAAAAAAATTGTTATATTCCCCATGTATGCATTAGTTATCATTTTATATTTGACCTACTAGTTATAATACCCGTGCACGCACGGGGTTTTTACTAAAACTTTTAGTTATATATTATTATCGATTAAATTATATGCATACGTTTTTATTAATTTACTGTTTAGATAATGATTTTGTACTGAAAATTATCTTTCAAAATTCAATCAAAATGGTATGCATTAATATTTTTCTAGTTGTATTATAAATGATATTTCATAATTGTGTCTTCATTGATATTCCAATGATAAGGTGCCTAAGATGTTAGTAATGATCATAATCCAAGTTGGGTTACATTGGTTTGTATTTTTAGTGTTACGCATTTGGTCATTTGAATTGAATGTTTTTTCTATAAGAACTGATTATAAAACTCTATAATTCCAAATTATTCACCATCAACCTTTCTTTTGTTCCTTTTTATATGAAATCTAGGATTGCGATATTTGCAATTAAACATTCTTGATGAGTTGACTAAGCACTAACTTTTGTGTCAAATATGTGTTTTATTTTATATGATTAGATTATAAATGTATCTATATGTGTTTTACTTTATATGATTTCTATTAAGATTTTAAATGTTTTTGTGTCTTCGTTCTTTGATAAATCATGTTCTTGACATACCATTCTTATTGTTTGATCTCACTGTAGTTCAACTTAAAAAAATAACATGTCAAGTTAAAATGCATATGAAACCTCACATGTATATAGCAATGGAAACCTTGGCTGTTCTTGCTACCAAATACAAATTTTTTTATAGTGGCAAGTTGTTTCTTTATTCATTCAGATTCGGATGATATTTCACGCTTTGGAATAATAGTTATCGGTTGATCAAACAACAAAACAGGACAAAAGGAAAACTTGATACAAAGAGAGTTGCAAATAATATAATATTTGTTAAAAAAACCAAAAAGCACAAAAGGAATACCTATGGGATCTCATACATGATCAATTGGAATTCCACCAATGGACTCATGGAAAATGGCATGAAAGCGCTAAATCAAGTCTTGCAACACAATACTCAATTACATGACAATAACAATGTATTAAAGTTCTCGTGAAAAGGTTAAACAATTATTTTATCTTCTTGGAAATTTTGCTAACATTCGAAGGCAACCAAATTTGCGTCCCTTACTAACTACATATGTCATATTAAGAAACAACTTGCCACTATAATATTCCAAAGCGTTAAATATCATCTGAATCTGAATGAATAAAGAAAAATCAAGATCATTTATCAATCATAAAGTTGTGCAAACATGTGAAAAGATAAATGTTCTTTTAGTGGTGAATAATATTAGCAATATCGATCCTTGACAACCTTAGCTTTGGTTCTTATAAATTTTCTTCATAATTAACCCATAAGGCTCATTGGAGACAAAACCTTCATTACTTAATTAGATTCATTGTTTGGTTCCGCAAAGCCTCATTTGAGACAGTATAATAATAAAAAGGATACAGTTTTGTAAACATAATAGTGATTTGAGTTCAATTTAGTTGTAAAGTTACTTCACATAGTTCTTTTGTAATCGGTTTGTTCTTGTTTTTCTGTTTCTTTTTTTATTCTCTTCTGAATCCGAGGCTCCACCTGAATAGATGGCATCACCCGCTCATTCTTCTTGGTAGTACATTTTTTGATCTGCTTGTTGGTCTGGCATATAAAAACTGATCACAAATTAAACAACTTAATGGTAGATGATATATCTCATGCTCGAAGAACTATTCATTTGATTGAGCTTATAGCTAACTTGGAAACACGCGGCATAAATGAAGAAATTCAACATAGAGTAAAGTTGCTAAAGTGATAAAAAAAACAGACCATGCAAGTTAAGAAAGCATAATACTTGTAAAATCTTAGTAAAGACTACGCAGCTCATTATCCTAAAAGAGATCCTTTAAATCAAAACTGAACCATCCATGTCTTTCAATAAAAGAGCATTATTACACCGCATTATTACACCAAGGCATTTATGTACCTTATGCGAATTGAAGAAGTCGCACATACATGATCAAACTTAAAACTCACCTAATGCACCAACCTTCCGAACCATATTCTAAGCACCATCGAACCATACCATATGTTTCCAAGTTTAATTGCATTAACTTCCAACATCGAGCTTCCATCATCAACCTTCCATTAGTAAGCACCATCGAGAGCTTCCATCAACAACCTTCCATTAGTAAGCACCATCGTGAGCTTCCAACACCGTAACCCGACTTATGCGAAATGATTTGTAACTGCACTTATGCTTACATCAAGAACCTTCCATCATTAAGCTTCATCATTGACCTTAGCTTCAACATCGACCTTCCATCAGCGAGTTTGCATACGGCTATTAAGATCACTTTCAACACAAAAGTTAGTACACCCATTAGAAAATTACCCATTTTACTTGTTGCCCAACCCACCGCCAATTTTTTCATCTCTAATTTTTAAACCCACAAACAAGAACAAAATTTTACAAGAATTTAAGTTTAGTAGAATGCCATCAATGACACAAAACAACGATCTTTGTTACTGTAATGAAACTAATTACAAACTAACTGTCATCATACACATCTAACTTCACAAATAGAGTATATATACCTCAAAGAATTTAAAGAACTCGTGGGACTAAGTGCATTAGTTGATATGCTTTCAAAACCACGAAACTTCTCATGCTATCAATGCCATCAGAATTAGCCACCTACATAAATGAACACAAAGGGTTAAGAATTCAATTGTTTATCGATATGATAAAATGACAAAAAGTCTTGATAACACAACCATAATTGTTTGAGTTTGACCCTGTCACCTATTTGTGACTATTTTATGACATTTTTGGAATAATATTAATTAGTTCTCTATTTTTACCTATTTTGACCCATTATCCAACAGACCAACTAATAGGATAAAACATAAATCAATTAAAGAAAAAAGAAAACAATTGATATCATTGTTTATAAACTCTATGCTCATGCTACTCTATATGACACTTAGAGATAGTTAGAAGTCCATCTAATAATCATCATTTGTAAAACTATGACTATGCACACGTTACATTATAGACAAGAAAATAAACTACTGATAGTTGCCCTACATGGAATCGGCTCGTCTATGCCCTACATGGAATCGGCTCGTCTATGCAAAACTCAAGGTCCTGGTTGCGAGAATTCAAATGACGGTTATGGTTGGTGTCTTCATGCCGAATAAGAAAGTTCTGTTCTCCAATTCTTTGAACCCCATAGTCACTTGTTTCTTCAATTCGAGAGTCGGTCCGAAAGAGGAGTGTAAACTTGACCATATGATCGTAATGGTTTATCGTCTTCCCCATATATGTGGATGTTAGGTTCACCATCGGGACCAATGGACTTTTAGATATAAGCAAATAATAATCGAATGATGCATTACCATTCCTTTTCGCGGTTTATCCTTCTCATAAAAAGATATGCGTTGAACATTTTCCATCTTCACTCATTTAATTAGTGACGGATTTGAGACCGAAAGTCATAACATACTTATAACAGTTTAGCTACTAAATGGTTATATAATATTCATGAAAACATATGGTATAGAAATTTATAATCTTTCTTGTTATATACTAAAATGTCGGCTCACGAAGAAAAAATAACTGCCCGCCCTTGACCGGCCTAAAGAGGCCCGTCGGTCTTAGAAAGCCCGATGAGAACTCACGAAGCCCGACAAAGATTTGAAAAGAGGCGTTAGATCGGACCAAAAAGCCCGAGCTAAGGCCCTTCCCAACAATTCAAAATAATATTTGTTTGTATTTTATGAGCCAATATAGGTAGCTTTAACCCTTACAAAGAAGTTTTGATCAATATGACCCGCTTTATTTTCGGTTAAGTTTCATTCGTTGGACATAAGAAACACCACGTGTTACCAAAACCATTTAAACTAAACCCGATATCTTGTTAACTTTGAAAGATGAAACATACCAGAATCCACCATTAAACAACAATCGTTGGAGAAACCTTATTCAGACTTGTAATTAGCAAGCTGGGATCAGCAAGTGCATGATGACAGCTTATAAAAAAATGCAGACACTAAGTACTACCGATTGCAATTTCAACCCATTTTAGTGGGCATGTTTTTCTCTAACAGATCAAACGTGTGGAATCAAATAAAAGGGGGTCAAATGCATCAAAAGTGCATTTCCAAAGCATAAAACCTCCTAATTTGGTTTTTCATATAGCTAAATTATTACTAAAAGAATATAAATTATGAAATGGTATTAATAAAATACTTATTAATTCAAATACAACGTCTTTGGATTACCCTTTTAGCCTACCCGACCCACTTACACCATCACTTCTAGTGCAATTACATACAATCATCAAAGAGAATACACTGATTGCCAGCTCACATCTAATGAGGAGACAATTAGTTTTATTTTAGGTGCTAGTGAATTCCTTCAAAACACGGAAAGCATAAATTATTTTCCTTTGTAGGAAGAAAGAGAGGTAGATATTGTTCCTCAATGAACTACGAACCAGAGCAAATATAGCAATACCTGCCCATGAACATCTGCTTCCACGAATCACTCAAATAATTGTTAAAAGTATATATGTCTGCATTTTCACATACCTTTCTTTATCCAGGTCGAAACTGAATATTGTTTTGTAAACAAAACTTGAATCCTTGAATCAAACCATATCAGTAACGGTAATTAAATTCCGCAGTCGCCAAAGGATGATTTGGTGTAGTCATGAAATTTTAAAATAAAAAAAGCCAGAATGGAACTCGCTGTATAAGATATCAAGTTTATTTCGAACTAAACATACTCACTGGATGAACTCACTGGACAAACTCACAGGACAGACACACTGGACGAACTCACTGAACGATTTCACACTCTTTACTGAACCAACATACTGAACGAACACGCTAAACCTAATACTCATATTTTGTCTCACGGCACTAAATTAAGATACGACTGAAAATTTACAAATATGGAACTCAACTGAAATAAAACATCCGCTATTAAGCAATTATTAGAAAAACTAATATAGAAAAAGTTAGGCTATGTTCAAATTTTTATTAACTATTTTCAATTTGTAGGTGCATTTATACACCAAAGTGGGTATTGCGTAGCAAAGAATTACAACCAGTCAGACCTGAGGCATCTTCTAATAAAAAAATCAAATTTGTTAATCTACGAACATAAGAAAGCACCTGTGTAGATACTCACCTTCTCACCTTCACCATATGAAGTTTTAAGAACATAGGTTTCCCGTCCAAGAACCATCATTGACAGCCTCGAGTGCACAAACATTCATCAAACACCTTAAGAACAAAAAAGAGGATTAACGTTTCAAGAGTGATTAGAAACCAAGCAAACTGATTGAAAAGACCATTGCACACGAAACAAACAGGATAAATTCATTTAAAAGCAGGTCAAACCAAGATGTAAATGTAAACTTAGATACTATGTTGGCACTGAACACACTTTAAACCGTAAAAGAAATATATGTGATATGTTGGCATTGTGTACCTGATTTATAGATTAACAGCCACGAAATCATTTACATATAATCATGCTTTTACTTGCTGAATATATGTGGCTTTGGACATTCATGAACATATAGTAATGATTAACTTTGTAGTTTGCTTTATTCTAAGGCATGCTTCGTCATTTATAATTTTATATAAGACAAATAGTTCCTCATGTTCCTTCATCCTCGCCACGAACAAAAAAGTTAATAATCATTTTGAGAAGAGTTTCATGATGCTCAATGATAATCCTCAAAAATGATTTATCTTTATAATGCGAACACGATACTTGGTGAATGAGTAAACTCTCAATTAATAACATCGAAATACAAAAGGATCATATTGACAAAACTACATGTATAGTACCGACATTGGCATATGGCTCTACAACAACTTTTATAGCCTACCCTCAATCAAGATGTCACCAACAAAGTGGTGGTCATGTTGGAAACCAAACAATTCATTATGGGGGTAACTTCTAGTGGCGGTTAAACAGTACACAGCCTCATATTTCAAAATCTGTAGCAACTAATCAAAGAAAGTTCCATACACATCATACCAAGTCAAAATTGAGAACCCATACTCAATTTATTCAAACCACCAAAGATAAAAAGTAAAAAACCTAACTGATTATAACACATTCACCATATAATTAACTAAACCAACTAACAAATCAAAGAAACAATAATTCATAATGGTAGTTATAAACTTTATCAAAAACAAACACAAAATTGAGGAAAAAAGGAGTGAACTACTTAATACCTTGGATTCATCTGGAATAAAATACACAATCACTAAGCTAGGGTTTTCTTAAGGGGTTGGAGATACGATGTGGGTTTTGACGTAATTTTGTTTTTGTTTTGAATGTTAATGGCATCGGTTCTGTTAAAAATTTACAATTAGGTCTACAACTATTGAAAGTTAACCGGTAAATCCATGTGTATTTTGCTTCTTTTTTTTACATCGGATACATAAAACGCAATTTTAAGCTTTTAGCTAAAATAAGTAATATTTACGGTTTTCTTTTATTTTGTACATCTTATAAAATCAAATTAAAAAATTATTACCAAACAAGGTATGAATTAATTTTTTTGAAATGAGAAATTCCCACTAAGGGTTTTGTTTTATTATATAAATAAAAGATTATAAGTATTAAAGTAGTCAAAGTGTATATTTTAAAGTCAAAGTGTGTTTACAACTAAGATCCCTAAAAATTTTGATATGTGTAACAAAAGTCAACATGAGGACTTGTGTTGAAGGCTCCACGTTCTTCATTTTAAGGTTAATTTTAGCAAAATTGGGGAAACATAAACCCGCCCAATCTTTTAGCAAAAATTAGAATCTGCCATTCATAAGTTTACTTATTTTGGCGCTACGAAATTGAAGGCTCCACGTTCTTCATAAACCTTTAAGGTTAATTTTATGGATTAAATTTAAATGTCAGAAACGGTTTGAACCTCAAATTGAAGCTAGGGTTTCACATTTTCTTCAATATTCGAAGGTAAAATTATCATTTTTCAGTTTTAAATTCATAATATAACATTCCTTACTTTGTAAGCTATGTCGGTTTGTTGAGAATCAATTGAGTTTCTACTTTGTGTGCTTTGATATTTGTTTGTGTATGTGATTTGCTTAAGAACATAGTCAAAAAACTTTTGTGTTAAATTGTGGTTGAACCCTTACCTGATGCTTCAATGTTTTTGTTGAATTAATGAAACCAAAGAAATTAGTTCTAGTGTTAACTAGGGTGTGCACCAGAATTTAAGCAAAACAACCAAACTGTAGCTGAAACTAAAACAACCAAACAGAAAAAATAGATTTAAGGGTGCATTTTATTTGCTGTTAGTAATCACCATCCGAATGGATTTGATAATGTTAAGGAACGTGAACGGGTAATGTTTTTATAAGATCTCGTTGGCTTTAATTTTGATATCAATATGAATAACATAAATGTGCAGATGATGGGTTTTTATGGTTAGGATGTTTTCTTGATTGCGTCTGGTGATTTATTGCATATAAAAATGTTGTATGTGAAAAGTAAATGAAGTATACCATCATTAAGCGTACTTTCTTATTAGCTTAGTCATCGAAGATATTGATTTTTTGTTAATCTTGACGTGTTTCTGGTTCATGGCAATCTCTGGACAAAGAAACATACATATGAACGATTTGTATATAAACACGCCGTGTTACAAAGAGCAGAAACACTTTTTGGTGAATTAAAAATGTTGGAGATACGCCATACAGCAAGTTTAAGGCAAAGTTCAAGACTGAAAACTAATAAATATATAGGATCTTTGCTACTGATGTCATTTTTAAAAATAGAACCCAAAAATAATTGAAGCAGCCAAGCAGGTAGTAAAAGTAGTAGTATGAAAAAAAGAGTCAATTGTGGTATGGAAAAAATAGCCATAATACCTACCGACTTGTAAATGTACATTGAAGAAAAGCTAAACAATATCTTCCGGGTCTTATCAGGTTGACCCGATAACCCGATAAGATAAATAATTCAGCCCGAACCCGAACCGATAACACTATCGGGTTATCGGGTTCGGGTCAAAACAACACGACAAGATTTTTAACCCGATTTAACCCGACCTGTTAAGTCTTATCAGGTTCGGGCCGGGTTAACCCGACCCTACTGACACCCCTAATTGCGTGTTATATACTTATATCTTCCATTTTTCTAAGACTTTTTAATAGTTCGGAATTGTTTGTCTGTAACTTTCTTATATACTAGCATTGTGAAAATTGATACTACGTAGTAAATATCATCTAATTGTTTTCATTTACTTTTTCTTTGTCGATATAACTTAGGAGTGTCTTCAACGGTGGATAATGGAGTTAGCAACAAAATTCACAACAATAGGCAACACATTGAAGATGTAATTGAGGTAGGTTCTATCCGATCGAACAATGGTCAAGGTGTGCAGTTTTATGCGGCTTTATTACTGATTCAGTATACGATCTTTCCATGAAACTTAAAAACTTTTGCCCACCATGAAGATGATGTGTAAGTGTGTCATTGTACCAGTAGTCCTATACATATAATATGACTTCGTATTCAAAATAACAACCTAACAACTTTACTATATTCTGATGGTTCATATGTGCATGCATTTTAACTTCGTTAACAAGTTGTTCGACTTGATATTCGCCTACAACGTTTGACTTATTTGTATCTACAACCATTCTACAAGGGAACAAACGTTTGAACTCCGTACCCTGTACTCCTTTCAAGGATTCTGCTTCGACTGAACTTTTCGGTTGCATTCTCTATTTCGTGTGTTGTGTAAACTTTTACTTTGACGACTCATGATTTTAGCATATAATTCTCGCTCAAGACGTGTCCCCTTTTTTAAGAAACTTCTGCTCGATCTTATTTCTCTTTTCTTTTCAAACTTTGTATACGCCCAATAATTATTACTACAGCCAAAACTGAAATTCCAATTACGCTTGCTATTGTTAGTGCATCTGAAATTAAAATTAGTTAACCAAGACTCTATATTTATGTGTATGCATACATACTGTTTGTGTGTTTCTGTTTCTGTGTTTTTGGCTAAATATGATCACAGAAAAGGTGCACATCCTTTATCATCTTGCAATGGTTACTTATTATTCCATGTTACTATTTAACGCAACATTAATTTTAGGTAGTTTGTCTGATTTGATATCGTGACCCTTTAACAATAAGACATGGCCACATATTTTCAAGTTTTCACAGATTTTTAGTTTTATATTGTGGTATATATATGATTCAGTAACCTGCTTGGGAATTAACACTTGTTTGAATATATATTTTTGTTGGAACAGCTAATCTTGGGGCGTGATTGCGTGAACAAACTAGAACGGGTTTCGTACCTGCTATTCTATTGAAGGAATTACATAAATTGTTGAAGTTGCAAACGCCATTGTATGTACTACATTTATTTTCTGGTTTATCACATACTTGATTGTCATTTGTCTTAAAACTTTTAAAAGATATATTTACATGCCACAGTTATATCATGATTTATTGTCATTTCTTGCAAGTTGAGTAGTATCAAGGTGTCAAATTTCACATAGTTCATATGTTTTATACATGAACAAATGGATGATTTGACTTCTCAACTTTCAAATGATGAGATGGATGTGCCTGGACCTCAAGATATATATATATATTCTGAAGTAACGGAAACAAGAAATGGAACCACATAAATGTACGGGCTAGGTGTTCGTGCTTCTGTTTGAGGGGGTAGTTCCAAGTCGTTCAGCTCGTAGTAAAGATAAGCTTCAATGGAAGTCTACTATAGAACAACTTGGTGCTGATTTGGCTCAACATAAATCGAGGGAATCACAAAGTCAAGTGTAGAGTATGAATGATTTTGATGAAACAAATGTTTCCTATACAACATCACAAGGCCTCGTTGTAGCCAATGAATCTCAACCTTTACGGGTATGTGTATTTAAATTGATATTTTGTGCTCCTACTAGGTCAACTATGATACCTTTTGTTGCAAAATGTAATTGTAGGTTGGACTTCATGTTTACCTTTAAAGCATTTCAAACTCTGCGATTGTAGCAGAAGGACGTATCAGGAGTTTGGATCCCAATAAGGTGGTTGGAAGTGAAGACATTGGACCAAATTGGTGTGGGGTAAATTTTCAAGTTGCTATAAAAATATCTGAATGTTTAGTGAGGAAAATGGATTATTTGTTACAATTCTATGTGCTTTTACTTTTATTTCATGTCATGTTATTGTTCCATGATGGATCAAGACCATTAGTTTTACTTTTCTTTCATGTTGTTGAATTAAGCAAGAATCCTGAATGCTTTAGAATTTGGTTGGAAACTTCTTTTGTGGAAATGAAGTATTTTCTTGCTTATTGAATTATATTCCTTTGTTACAAAGTTTGGCTTGGTTAATTCTGTGTACTTTTTTTTTTGTTTTGAATAGTGCTAAATTTGTTATACATGAATTCTTTTACGGCACATAATTATTGGGTCCTAACAGCACAAACATTTTTTAGGACCCCTTTTTTTGTACTCAAATAAGAGTTTATGCACCATGGCTTTGTTCTGTTAAAACACCTTGTAGGACCCATGATTGTGTCCCAAATGATAATAGAAGGGTAAGCAAATATTGAAACAATGTAAAGCATCCTATTATATGATCTATTAGGACATGATTTTGGTCGTATAAAACATGTTATATTATGGGGCTAAATAATTAGTTTCATGATGTTTGTGTTTATTGAGACCCTCATAAGTGTCCTAAATATCTGTTACAACCCCTACCTAGAGGACACAGGTTAAAGGTCCTATAACAATATTTTATAGGACACTAACCGGCGTCCTAAAAACCCTTTTTTTTGTAGTGTAATTGTGTGTTTAATATACACGATTAGCAAAACTTTCCATACATAATTTCAGTTTTCACATTCAAAGACTTACTATAGAAAAATTTCAGACTTAGCAGACTTACCATAGAAAACTTTTACTTTCCTCACTTTCGGTGTTCTATGTTTCTCCACTTTTCAGCAATGGTTATCAATACTTTCCTGAATAGATGTTTCCAGCAATGTTCAATTTGATACTTTCAATATTTTCAATAGGTTTGTTTTCATCAATGTTCAATTTGACCTTTCCTTAATAAAATTAATTCAGCTTTTTCCCTTTCAGTGTTGACTGTTTTTGCATTATACGTAGTTTAGAAGATGAATTAACAATAGTTGTTTGTAATGAATGAATGTGATTATAAGGTAAAAAGGAAAGTCAACTGAAAATAAATGACCATTAAATTAAATTTTAGGGCCACACTCTTTAAAAGCCTTTCCTTTGGCTCTCACTCATTGATTCAATTATTTTTATTTTGAATCTCCTCATTCTCAATTTCTATTTTTTATACATACAGGTTCTTCATCTTTTTGTTTATTAATTACCAATAGATTTACAGCATGCGTTTGATATCTCATAAAAGTTACAACTTGTTTGTTAATAATATTTCTTTGTTTGTTTGTTTGGAAGAATGTCTGACTTAGAAGCCACCAAACATTTTGCGCAACGCGTTCAGGCCACGAATGATGCTGTTACTCATAAAAGACGCACTAGTTCGCGTTTAAGTGAAATCCCCAAAGCCAAAAAACCTTACTATGGACCCTCTCCCACTCCCAGATACCAACAGCCTCCGACAAACAACAACAACAAAAGCAAAACAAGAAGAAAAGAAGAAGATTACTAGTACCGAAACATCGAATAATGTTTCTACCACTTCAGCCGACACAACAATAACAAGCCAACAACAACCTAGTACTAGTAGTATTAGTACTCGTTTTCCGTATGTCCCTCATTCAGCTCAAGATATCTCAAAGGTTAAAACTACTCTCAGAATCTACAATAACCTTTACCTTCACTATGTTCAGGTACTTTTTTTCTTTATGTTATGTTAAATTTATTTGTTATTAATCATGCATGCATGTATCAATCTACAACACGTACAAATTAATATGCATGCATGCAGGATAAAGATGCTGCTGCTAAAAAACGTGAAACCAAGGTAATAGATGATACACATATGCTTTTTTGTCTTTCTTTTTAAGACACCCAAATTATAACATAAATATGTCATTGAATGTAGAGAATAAAAAATGGTGGAGCTAATAAGAGACAAGTACATCGACCCGATCTTGATGCCACTTCTGAGGTATCTCTTCCCTTATCTTTTTGTATATTAGGTGATCAAAGATAGCCTAAAAGTATCCTGTTAGTCAGTATACCAACTTTTTGTATATTGTTTCACTTGTATATGATGCAGATGAGGAATTTGAAACAACTTTTGTACCCTGAAAAAAGAATCGGCCACTTGCCTGGTAGGTGTAGTATTATTGTTGATTCCTCTAAAAAATACAAACTTATTCCTTGCTTTACTTCAACCATGTATTCATTGGTTTTTAGTTCGTAATGTAGCATTTTGTTTTATGGTTTTAGAGATGAAACTTCTCCTTTTAAATTTCAGGTATTGACGTTGGCCAGCGGTTCTGTTCTAGAGCTGAAATGGTCGCCGTTGGTCTTCATTCTCACTGGCTTAATGGTATTGATTATATGGGAAAAGCTTACAACAAAATGGTATGCTGAGTTATTTTGTGGAAGTGTATTCAATCTATAGTTACATGTCAATCTCTAGACACTAATATTTAGCAACTCATGAATCATCACCGGTTTTGTTCTATACATACATACGAAAAAGTTTTCTAAATAATGCACGAAATACCCTAATGGTTAAACTCCGAGCAACTTATCAAACATCGTGACTTTCATATTGCAGGAGGGTTACAAAGGATACAAATTTCCACTAGCTGTGTCAATTGTATTATCTGGTCAGTATGAAGATGACAATGATGATAGAGAAGAGATTGAATATACAGGTCAAGGAGGAAACGATTTACTCGGCTCTAAACATCAATTTAAAGATCAAGAGCTGAATGCTGGTAATTTGGCTTTGAAGGTCAGTGCTTCTTGTAAAAATATATTACATGTTTCCATTTCGCTCCACCTATTGTATACTATTCCGAAAAATCTATATATTTTTATGCATGCAGAACTCTATGGATCAGTCTGTACCAGTTAGGTTTATACGAGGTCAGCCAAGTAGTAATAAAGGCTTCAAAGCTTACACATATGACGGCTTGTACAAGGTAAATGCATATTTTGTTTGCAAAAGTTAGCCATCTTAATTTATTTATCTTCCAAACATTTTGATCATGATATAATAGCTTTTTCTATGAAGCTTTTGAAGCGTACACATTTACATATGTGTTTACACACAAATACAGATAACTGAGTTTTCTCTGCCAACTATTAGAGTTTGTATTGATATGAGGATGGTGATTCTTCTTATCTATGAGTGATGATCTTCTTTAATAATGTCATTTGTGTATCATGGTTTCAGGTAGAGGACTACCGACTTGATGAAGGTAAATCCGGTTTTGGTGTTTACAAGTTTCACTTAAAACGACTTGAAGGACAGCAAGTTGGAAAGCAATAAGGTTATCTGATTTTGCCACCTTTCAGTTTTCATACTTTAATCTACTTCATTTAGTTTAATATGTATCCCGTATGAGTTATGTTTTCAGGGAACATGTTATTAATTTGTTAAATATCACTTTCGTTTTAATTTACAGGTCGAATATAAACACGGCCGATCCTCAAATGTTCCTGTTAAACCACCCAAGTATGACATTATTGTTATATCACCAAAGGTTTATCAGCGTTTTACTCATGGAAAGTTCAAGCACCAGCACACTACAAGCGATGGATGATTTCAGTAGCTCCAGCTTCCTTATTAGTTAAATAAATAAGTCCTTATCCACGACATAAGTAGTTATGTGTTAAGCAGTTATGTTTCAAGCAATTTATGTTTTAGCAGTTATGTTTAGTAGTTATTTTCTGCGAAGGATTAGACAAGTTGTCTTTCAAACACTTTAAGTTTAAATGCAATTATCAGTTTAAGTTTCAAGCAGTTGAAGTTCAAATGCAATTATCAGAAAAGGAATAGACAAGTTGTCCTTCCACCAAATCTGTGCTTCAATGAGATTGAAGAGTTCTCTCAAATGAACTCTCACAATTCATGAGTAAACCGAACAGAAAAGGTAGCTCAGTAAACAAGCATTCTAACCCATGATTTGATTTCTCCCTACAATGACCCATAGCTAGATCCATCAATTGGGACCATAACAATTTGGTATCAAAGCAACAAGATATGGGTGACTCATTTCAACAGTTACAACAACATTTTGAGGCCTGCATGAAGCAATGCAACCAACATCAACAACGTGTAAATGAGCAGTTTGCAGAGATGAGGCGAGAAAACAGTAGCAGTAGTGCCACTCGTGAACTTCACAACACTCGTCACAATGAGGAAGGTACGTAGTGATCGTGGTGGTGGCACTGTGGACATAATCTCGACATTGCTCCTGCCACTTATGTAATAAACTAAAGCCCAAGGGCTAAAATAATTAGTTAGTTAGTTAATAACCGCTATTCGGTTATGGTAGTTAAAAGGTAGTTATTGTTGGTTATGTTACAACCGAATGGTCACAATGGTTCATAGGAATCATTATATAAACGATGTACATGTAACAGATTTATGTAAGACGATATACACATACATATTCAGTAAATTGCAACTTTGTATTATTTCCGCTCCCGCCCAAACTCGATTAAAATCCTGTTTAAGCCCAAACCGCCCCTAACCCGATAAGCATGCCCGCCCGCCCAATTAGTGTTGGAAAATTTAGTGCACTTGTGGGATTAGTTCATACCTTGTAATGGGTTAGGAGTGCAGATGTACACCCATAAGGTCCATGAACACCCGACTCTTATAGTGGTTTGTATTGGTAGTGAAATCTTGCCGTGAAAGTCTTGCTTGTGGTTTCACCGATAGCGATGCTTCCACTCATAGGCGGTGTTTCCACCGATAGCGATGCTATGAACGTCTTGATAAGCGATATTTCCATCGATAGGTCGTATTTCCACCGTAAGTAAAGTCACGCTAGTGAAAATCACGCTTATGGAAAGTCTTGCTAAATGGCGATTACAACTTCTTTATGACCACGTTTAATTGGTCATGTAACCACTAACGGCTATAATGAGGATAATTATGAGGCTATTAATGGGCCGATTAATACTCATAATTCCATTGGAATAGCTCAAGAGTAACCTCCTATATATAGGAGATCTGAACATGCATGAGGGACACACAGAAAACACTAAATACTTATAATCCTAAGGGTTATAGAATTGTGCCTAATTCTCTAAGCGCATTTGGTCTTATCCCAAGTAGATATTCGTGATACCGGGCATTAGGGTCGAATAGTTTACTTTGGAAAGTGATCACACGATTCCAAGTGATATCCGTAACCACCTAGTGGTATTACTCATGTCATTGATTGTCTTAACCTGCTCGGGAGCTAACCCCAACAATCAAAGTAAACTATTTTGTGATAATCAATGGCAACTGCGCATTGAAACACATGGCTTCAAACTTTGCTAAGCTTGACAAGTTTGAAGGGTGGACTTTAGGAGGTGGCGAAGAAGATGCACTTCTTGCTGTCAAGCATGAGTGTGGTTTATGTCTTGACTACTCCAATTCGATGATGGGGATGATGCTACGTGGAGCGGATCGGGAGGAGAAGCAAATGGGAGAATGATGACTACATATGCAGAGGTCTTATTCTCAATGGTATGTCGATTCTCTGTTTGATATTTATCGAACTTTGAATCTTCCAAAGAACTGTGGATTCCTTGGATGCCAAATATATGGTGAGGATGCATCAAGTAAGAAGTTCCTTGTTAGTAATTTCACAAATTACAAAATGACCGATTCAAGACCGGTCATGGAACAATACAATGAACTTCTTGGAATACTTGGAAGGTTTACACAACACAATATGCACATGGATGAGGCTATTTCGGTCTCTTGTGTTATTGACAAACTCCTCCTTCTTGGAAAGATTTCAAGCATACCTTGAAACATAAGAAGGAGGAGTTAACTCTGGTTGAGTTAGGCGATCATCTGCGCATTGAGGAATCTCTCAAGGTGCGGGATAATGACAAGCCAAAAAGTGGCAATGCTCCTGGACCATCTGTTGTCAATATGGTGGAGCATAACAACTCCACCATGTACAATGACAACAAAGGCAAACGCAAGTATCATGACAACACAAGGGAGATCCTAACAAGAAGGCAACACCTACTTGTTGGAAATGTGGCAAGACCGGTCACATTAAAAGGGACCGCAAGGGTGTTAAAATTGGTGGTAAAACCAATGGATCGAGCACTAATGGTTCGGGAGTGGTGGTTCAACCAACTCACCGAAAGGTCGAATATGTTTAATAAGTCTTTTCGATTTATTATGTTACATATGTATCTGAATCTTTTATGTGCGGGATGATGATGTTGCGTGGTGGGTTGACTCGTGCAACAGTTCATGTGTGTAAAGATAGAAGTTGGTTCAAGACTTATGAGTCACCGAATGATGGTTCTATTCTTCACATGGGAAATGAGTCAACGACCTTGGTGCATGGTCGTGGTTGTGTAGATCTTAGGTTTAGTTCGGAAAGATTGTAACTTTGTTTAATGTTATTCATGTTCACGATATAAGGAAAACTTGGTTTCAAGTAGTGTTTTGAATAATCATGGATATAAACAAGTTATTGAATCGATGAATTTGTTCTTTCTAAATGTGGTGTTTTTATTGGTTTTGGTTATTTATGTAATCAAATGTTCGGGCTTAATATTACCACGATGGTGTTATTTGACTTTTGTGACCACATATGATCAAAGTGATTCTAACCTTTGGCATGCTAGACTTGGTCATGTTCACTATAAAAGGATGCAAGATATGTCTAGGGATGGTTTAATCCTGCTTTTGACATGGACACCGAAAAGTGTAAAACTTGCATGTTGACCAAGATAACCAATAAACCCTTTCGGTGTTAGTCGTGAGACTAAGATCTTGAGCTTATTCACGATGACACTGTGTGATTTGCATGCCACTCCTTCTTTGGGAAATAAGAAGTACTTTATGACATTTATTGATGATGCTTCTAGATTTTGTTATGTCTATCATTACATACCAAGAATGAAGCATTAGATAAATTCAAAGTGTTTAAAAGCGAAGTTGAATTACAACTTGGGTCCTTGATCAAAAGATTAAGGATCGATAGGGAGGTGAGTACATGGATACTCGGTACTTTCATCTGTTGGAATAATCCATGAAACGGCGCCCCTTTATACTCTTCAAAGAAATGGTATTTCGAAAGGAAAACAGGTCTTGAAGGAGATGGTTAATTCCATGTTGTCCTATTCAGATGAGTCAAGGGTTACGGGTGAAGCTATGTTAATGACTTGCTATTTGCTAAATAGGGTTCCCAACAAAAGGAACAAGGTTACCCTTATGAACTCGGACTAAAGGAAACCCAACTGAACTATCTCGGGTCCAGGGTTGTAGGGTCATGTAAGACTCACGATCCAAAGCAAAGACTTTGGGTGAAAGAGGCATTGATCGCATCTTTGTTGGATATCTTGAGCATTCCAAGGCTTTTAGGTTCTATGTTATTGAACCTAATGAACATGTTTCGATTAACTCAATAATTGAATCAAGGGATGCGAGACTTTGATGAGAATAGATTCTCATCGGTCCCTAGACCAAGTCGAGGATTCCTAATGGAACTCATGACACTGGTGTATCGAGGTCCCCGATGATGAACCATCGGTGGTCCCCGATGAGGTTGTGGTTCAACAACTCGAACACGTGCTCGGGAAGAGCAAAGGGTCGGGACTCCAAAGTCATTTGGACCCGAGTTTCAACTATACTTGGTTGAAGGAACTAGGGATGAGGTCTCGGACCAATACTCCTATTGCTTCATTGTTGAGGATGACCCCAAAACATTTGAAGAAACAATGAAGTCCCGGATATTACTTTCGGAAAGAAGCAATCAATGATGAGATGGATTCCATCATGGGCAACAACACTTGGGTGTTGGTTGATCTACCTCCGGTTGCAAACCTTTGGGTTGCAAATGGATTTTCAAAAGAAAATGAAGGTAGATGGAACTATTGAAAAGTTCAAGGCTAGACTAGTTATTCAAGGCTTTAAACAAAAGTCGGGAATAGACTATTTTGATACTTATGCCCCGTGGCTCGTATCGATTACCATAAGGCGCTAATTGCTATGGCATCTATTCACAATCCGGTTATTCATCGATGGATGTGAAAACAGACTTTCTTGAATGGTGAATTGGAAGAGAGGTTTATATGAACCAACCTCGTGGCTTCATCATGCCCGGTAATGAAAACAAGGTATGCAAACCGATTAAGTCTCTTTATGGACTTAAACAGCACCTAAGCAATGGCATCAAAAGTTTGATGAAGTGGTTTTGTCTAGTGGTTATGTTCTTAACCAAGGCGACAAATGTGTATATAGCAAATTTGATGAATCGGTAAAGGAGTCATCATTTGTCTATATTTTGATGACATGTTGATCTTTGGCATGACCAAAATCAGTTGACTGACAAAGGAATTTTTGTCATCAAGGTTCTCCATGAAAGACATGGGGAGGCTGATGTTATCCTTGGTATAAGGATTAAACATGAAAGTAATAGAATTTCTATCTCTTAGTCTCATTATATTGAGAAGGTGCGAGGAAATTCAATTACTTTGATTGTACTCGATGAGTACACCTATGGATACTTGTGAGAAGGCGATGCCTAATCATGGCAAGGTGTATCTCAACTTGAGTATTCTAGGGTAATTGGTGCCTGATGTATGCCATGACTTGTACAAGACCGATATTGGTTTTGCGGTGGGAAAATTGAGCGGTATACTAGTAATCCTAGTGCTCATCAACCGCAAGCGGTTCAAAGGGTCTGAAGTATTTGAGAGAACTATGGATTATAGTCTCTCATATCTTGGTTACCCATCGGTGTTGGAAGGTTACACCGATGCAAGTTGGATCGATAACACCGAAGACAATTAAATCTATCGATGGTCGGGTATTCCTACTTGGTGAAGGTGCAATTTCTTGGGCATCCAAGAAGCAAACTTGCATCACCGTTCAACAATGGAATCTGAATTTGTGGCTCTAGCATTACTCTTGGTAAAGAAGTCGAATGGTTGAAAAACTTGCTTCTTGAGATTCCATTGTGGCCTAAACCTATAGCACCTATTTCTATCCGGTGTGATAGTGCAGACTACATTGGCTAAGGCTTATAGCCAAATGTACAATGGTAAGTCTAGACACTTAGGTGTCGGGCATAGCATGATTCGTGAGCTTATCATGAATGGGGTGGTATCTATAGAGTTTGTGAGATCTCAACAGAACTTAGGCGATCACTTGACGAAGGGTGCGGCTAGAGACTTGGTTATAAAGTCGCTAAAGGGATGGGTTTAAGTCCAACTTAGTCATTGAATGCTAGGACACCCAACTCCTCCCGAGGAAACTTAGGAGCCGAGTTCAATGTGGAAAGTCGAACATTCGATGGATTGGAGCACATGTTTTATTTACATCCCAAGGTTGTGCTCGAAACTGCTGAAAGGAGGATGAAGTCTTTACTTCTTAATGGTTAATTTTCATTGAAAAAGTGCTTGGCGGAGCATGACTAAAGAGGAACCACCTATGTAAATGTTGAAGTTTTGCCGCTTCAGAAGCTTTGGACTTTTAGCTTTTACAACATTTATGAATTTGGATATGGACACATGGCTTGTATAGTGTCGGGAGCTTTTAAGTGTTTGAAAACTTGTGTGTAGTTATCTTGGTATTCAAATGGGTTGAAGGGTTCAATTCTTAGAACACCACGATTCTCGAATATTTGAGCGTGTAATTACTAAGATGGAAATTCAATCCTCGGGACATTTTCATTTATGCACATGTTTTGATTGATGTTTATTTTTCATGGAAAGGAAGTGAACTAAATTTGGGGAGGATTGTTGGAAAATTTAGTGCACTTGTGGGATTAGTTCACACCTTGTAATGGGTTAGGAGGTGCGGATGTACACCCATAAGGTCCATGAACACCCGACTCTTATAGTGGTTTGTATTGGTAGTCTTGTGAAATCTTGCCGTGAAAGTACCGCTTGTGGTTTCACGATAAGCGGTGCTTCCACTCATGACAGTGTTTCCAACGATAGCACCGTGAAAGCACCGATGCTATGAAAGTATCGATAGCGATATTTCCAGCGATGGTGTACTTCCACCGTAAGTGGAAATCTTGCTAGTGGAAAATCGCTTATGGAAAGTCTCGCTAAATGGCGATTACAACTTCTTTATGACCACGTTTAATTGGTCATGTAACCACTAACGGCTATAATGGGGATAATTATGAGGCTATTAATGGGCCGATTAATACACATAATTCCATTGAATAGCTCAAGAGTAACCTCCTATATATAGGAGATCTGAACATGCATGAGGGACACACAGAAAACACTAAATACTTATAAGCGAAAGGGTTATAGAATTGTGCCTAATTCTCTAACTGCATTTGGTCTTATCCCAAGTAGATATTCGTGATACCCAGGCATTAGGGTCGAATAGTTTACTTTGGAAAGTGATCACACTATTCCAAGTGATATCCGGTAACCACCTAGTGGTATTGCTACTGTCATTGATTGTCTTAACCCTGTTCTGGGAGCTAACCCCAACAATTAGTTTGAGTTTTGGATTTTCCCATCGTGTTTGGTTTTTTTCCATCAAGTCTCAACTCGTTTACACTCCTATGGTATGTTTTGTGTGGAGCGGTTTAGAGCTTTTTCTGGCAATGAGCGGTAAGCAATGAGTATTTTGAATTTTAATGGTCGTATGGTAAAAGAGCGGTAAGCTTTGCTAAATTTTAGGAAAGCTAATTTTCCAATGCTTGTTTAGAAAGCGGTGAGTGGTGAGACGTGGCTACTGCTTACAGCTCACACCTACTACTCACAGTCACAACGAATGCTCACAGTTAATTTTAAAAAACACACCCCTAGACTATTTTCACTATTAATTTTAACAAACACACCCCTAGACTATTTTAGTATTTCCACATATTTGTATACTAGTTTAGTACCCGCGCTTAGCGCAACTAACGGTGTCTAGTTTCGACAAAATTTTAGCGGCGATTAAGGAATCCAATTTGAATGATTATAATTAAATCCCGCCTTTGAAGATTTAAGATTGAAGATTGAAGAAATCAGCCATATTTTTCAAAGTTATCAAGTTTGACATGGTATGAGACATTCAATACTTTCCAAAGATACAACATCTCATTTACGTTAAAATTACAGCATAGCATTCAATGGCATGAGATTTCACATATTCCACTTTTCCACTTTTCACTTTTCCAATTATTGACTATTTGACCATTTTTCCTTTTTATGTAGTATAGATTAAGTTAAAAATTGGGTCCCTTGATTCATACACACATTTGACTTGATTTATACACACTTATTGGTCAAAGAGTGTATTAATGATTACCTTTTACCATTAACTTATCATTATCATTAAATAATGATTACCTTTTATTAATATTAAATAATTAATACCTTTTTTATTTATTTTTCTCTAGTTTAATAATTAATTTATTTTGTTTTTACTTCTAGTTTAATTCTTTTCAATGTATTATAGGAACACAAATTGTTAACGACAAACTAAATTGTCTATTAAAAATGGAAAACATGTAACAATTGTAATAACTTTATAAAATAAAAGTCATGAATACATTCGTCTATTATTCTAAATAATTTGAGGATACATGTGTTGACGACTTAAATACATAGTTTCCTATGCGGATGCGGCCTCAGTTTTGTACCTCCTCCATTGTTGGTGATTTGGCGGGATTGGACAACTTTCATCTAGCGTTACATGAATGTAATGAGCATCCCTCACATGTGCAATCACAATGGGGCCACTTTCTTATGATGGGTTTGGACCAGACCAAAGCGGCAAACATAGATAATTTTGTGTCAGGGATATAAATATAACTGGCCGGTTATAAAGTGAAGCAATAACCAACCCCGTGGCTGGCATGATCATCCATTTGTTCCGCGGTGCAAATCTATTTTCAAAAAACTCCACAGAGTTTCGAATTCGTTGAAAGTCATCACTATGCCACATAGCCGTGTAATTTAGCTCATGAAAATCTAACTCTTCCAACAAATGTTGTCGAATTAGTGACCACCTATTTTCGTTGAGGCGAAGACCGACGACAATGACCGAAATCCACAATTTTCATCACCTAACACATCATGAAACCGATGATGTATTGATGGAAAAGCCTTGGAATATACTTCATCAAATCTTCGCTATTAGAATCGAGTTCTTTTAAACTTTTGCATGTTCGTTTTGTTTGAGTTTTGGTTTGTGATTAGAACTAGATCTTTTAAACTTTTGCATACATAGAGCGCCAAATAATAAATGTTTGGGGTTGTTTGGAAAAAAATGTGTATACTATCTATTAATGTTTTTGAAACGAATCGTTTTGTCTTTGCTACTTTTTTCGGATTCATTTTGTGCTTAATAGATGAATGTTTGGTTGTTTAATCGGATTCATAGATCTATTAATTTTTTTTCAAACGAAACTTAGATCGGGGTTGTTTGAATGGCCTAAGACTTGGTTTCAGTTACTAAACTAAAAGTCATATGCATATGCAAATGGCCTAAGACTTAGTTTCGCTTATATGTTTTTTTTGGAAACAAATCTATGTTTGGTGCATTTATATGTCATATGCAAATGGCCTAAGACTTAGTTTCAGTTGCTAAACTAAAAGTAAAGGCATTATATCTATAAGTGTAGGCAATAATGCAATATTTTTCTTGGTAACTAAATAAACTCTAATATTCGTCATATACAAATAGCCTAAAAGTTTTGAAGTGTCAAGCTTTTTACACTAGTTTTATTAGGCAATTACACCTTTGGTATTTTTATTGCTTTTATACAATTTCATATGAATGCTATTGGTATCTAACCTGGTTTGCAAATCTTTTTTTCGACGAGCTAAAAGGATGGTTTGCAAATCTTTTCGAGACCGGATAGTAACAACCGCAAAAGCGAAATCAAAAGTGTGTTAACAAAGAAACTCATTGATAAGCTTTTCTTTATTTCATTTCTTCAAAACTAACTCAAGTGTAAGAAAAATATAACACTATCAATTACCTTGTAATTATCTTGTAATTTTGTATAAGTTACTCAAGATTTGTGGTGTTACACGAGAATTTTTGTGAATGTAAAATTGATACAAGATTTTATAAGTTGGTAATTTAAAGATCAAAATTAGGCAATTTATATATATGATTATTTTTTAGTTTTAACTGTAATTAATAGTAAATTTGTAATTTTCAAAATACTGTAATTAATTATATTAGTTAGAAAGTTGTTAGTTAAAATTAAATAATGACATCAATACTAGTCAACTAAACCAGAAAAAATTTGTTATATTCCCCATGTATGCATTAGTTATCATTTTATATTTGACCTATTATAAGTATTAAAGTAGTCAAAGTGTATATTTTAGAGTCAAAGTGTGTATACAACTAAGATCCCATAATTAATACCTTATTTATTTATTTTTCTCTAGTTTTATAATTAATTTATTTTGTTTTTACTTCTAGTTTAATTCTTTTTCAATGTATTATAGGAACACAAATTGTTAACGACAAACTAAATTGTCTATTAAAAAATGGAAAACATGTAACAATTGTAATAACTTTATAAAATAAAAAGTCATGAATACATTCGTCTATCATTCTAAATAATTTGAGGATACATGTGTTGTCGACTTAAATACATAGTTTCCCATGCGGATGCGGCCTCAGTTTTGTACCTCCTCCATTGTTGGTGATTTGGCGGGATTGGACAACTTTCATCTAGCGTTACATGAATGAAATGAGCATCCCTCACATGTGCAATCACAATGGGGCCACTTTCTTGTGATGGGTTTGGACCGGACCAAAGCGGCAAACATAGATAATTTTGTGTCAGGGATATAAATATACCTGGCCGGTTATAAAGTGAAGCAATAACCAACCCTGTGGCTGGCATGATCATCCATTTGTTCCATGGTGCAAATCTATTTTCAAAAACTCCACGAGTTTCAATTCGTTGAAAGTCATCACTATGCCACATAGCCGTGTAATTTAGCTCATGAAAATCTAGCTCTTCCAACAAATGTTGTCGAATTAGTGACCACCTATTTTCGTTGAGACGAAGACCGACGACAATGACCGAAATCCACAATTTTCATCACCTAACACATCATGAAACCGATGATGTATTGATGGAAAAGCCTTGGAATATACTTCGTCAAATCTTCGCTATTAGAATCGAGATCTTTTAAACTTTTGCATGTTCGTTTTGTTTGAGTTTTGGTTTGTGATTAGAACTAGATCTTTTAAACTTTTGCATACATAGAGACGCCAAATAATAAATGTTTGGGGTTGTTTGGAAAAAATGTGTATACTATCTATTAATGTTTTTCAAACGAATCGTTTTGTCTTGCTACTTTTTCGGATTCATTTTGTGCTTAATAGATGAATGTTTGGTTGTTTAATCGGATTCATAGATCTATTAATTTTTTTTCGAAACGAAACTTAGATCGGGGTTTTTGAATGGCCTAAGACTTGGTTTGATTACTAAACTAAAAGTCATATGCATATGCAAATGACCTAAGACTTAGTTTCAGTTATATGTTTTTTTGAAACAAATCTATGTTTGGTGCATTTATATGTCATATGCAAATGGCCTAAGACTTAGTTTCAGTTGCTAAACTAAAAAGTAAAGGCATTATATCTATAAGTGTAGGCAATAATGCAATATTTTTCTTCGGTTACTAAATAAACTGTAATATTCGTCATATACAAATAGCCTAGAAGTTTTGAAGTGTCAAGCTTTTTTACACTAGTTTTATTAGGCAATTACACACTGGTATTTTTATTGCTTTTATACAATTTCATATGAATGCTATTGGTATCTAACCTGGTTTGCAAATCTTTTTTCGACCTGAGCTAAAAGGATGGTTTGCAAATCTTTTCGGACCTGGATAGTAACAACCTGCAAAACGAAATCAAAAGTGTGTTAACAAAGAAACTCATTGATAAGCTTTTCTTTATTTCCTTTCTTCAAAAACTAACTCAAGTGTAAGAAAAATATAACACTATCAATTACCTTGTAATTATCTTGTAATTTTGTATAAGTTACTCAAGATTTGTGGTGTTACCTGAGAAATTTTTGTGAATGTAAAATTGATACAAGATTTTATAAGTTGGTAATTTAAAGATCAAAATTAGGCAATTTATATACATGATTATTTTTAGTTTTAACTGTAATTAATAGTAAATTTGTAATTTTCAAAATATTATAATTAATTATATTAGTTAGAAAGTTGTTAGTTAAAATTAAATAATGACATCAATACTAGTCAACTAAACCAGAAAAAAATTGTTATATTCCCCATATATGCATTAGTTATCATTTTATATTTGACCTATTATAAGTATTAAAGTAGTCAAAGTGTATATTTTAGAGTCAAAGTGTGTATACAACTAAGATCCCTAAAAATTTTGATATGTGTAACAAAAGTCAACATGAGGACTCGTGTTGAAGGCTCCACGTTCTTCATAAACCTTTAAGGTTAATTTTATGGATTAAATTTAAATGTCAGAAACGGTTTGGGGTCCAGAACTCGAACCTCAAATTGAAGCTAGGGTTTCACATTTTCTTCAATATTCGAAGGTAAAATTATCATTTTTCAGTTTTAAATTCATAATATAACATTCCTTACTTTGTAAGCTATGTCGGTTTGTTGAGAATCAATTGAGTTTCTACTTTGTGCTTTGATATTTGTTTGTGTATGTGATTTGCTTAAGAACATAGTCAAAAAACTTTTGTGTTAAATTGTGGTTGAACCCTTACCTGATGCTTCAATGTTTTTGTTGAATTAATGAAACCAAAGAAATTAGTTCTAGTGTTAACTAGGGGTGTGCACCAGAATTTAAGCAAAAACAACCGAACTGTAGCTGAAACTAAAAACAACCAAACAGAAAAAATAGATTTAAGGGTGCATTTTATTTGCTGTTAGTAATCACCATCCGAATGGATTTGATAATGTTAAGGAACATGAACGGGTAATGTTTTTTTATAAGATCTCGTTGGCTTTAATTTTGATATCAATATGAATAACATAAATGTGCAGATGATGGGTTTTTTTTATGGTTAGGATGTTTTCTTGATTGCGTCTGGTGATTTATTGCATATAAAAATGTTGTATGTGAAAAGTAAATGAAGTATACCATCATTAAGAGTACTTTCTTATTAGCTTAGTCATCGAAGATATTGATTTTTTGTTAATCTTGACGTGTTTCTGGTTCATGGCAATCTCTGGACAAAGAAATATACATATGCACGATTTGTATATAAACACGCCGTGTTACAAAGAGCAGAAACACTTTTTGGTGAATTAAAAATGTTGGAGATACGCCATACAGCAAGTTTAAGGCAAAGTTCAAGACTGAAAACTAATAAATATATAGGATCTTTGCTACTGATGTCATTTTTAAAAATAGAACCCAAAAATAATTGAAGCAGCCAAGCAGGTAGTAAAAGTAGTAGTATGAAAAAAAGAGTCAATTGTGGTATGGAAAAAATAGCCATAATACCTACCGACTTGTAAATGTACATTGAAGAAAAGCTAAACAATATCTTCCGGGTCTTATCAGGTTGACCCGATAACCCGATAAGATAAATAATTCAGCCGAACCGAACCGATAACACTATCGGGTTATCGGGTTCGGGTCAAAACAACACGACAAGATTTTAACCCGATTTAACCCGACTGTTAAGTCTTATCGGGTTGGTCGGGTTAACCCGACCCTACTGACACCCCTAATTGCGTGTTATATACTTATATCTTCCATTTTTCTAAGACTTTTTAATAGTTCGGAATTGTTTGTCTGTAACTTTCTTATATACTAGCATTGTGAAAATTGATACTACGTAGTAAATATCATCTAACTGTTTTTCATTTACTTTTTTCTTTGTCGATATAACTTAGGAGTGTCTTCAACGGTGGATAATGGAGTTAGCAACAAAATTCACAACAATAGGCAACACATTGAAGATGTAATTGAGGTAGGTTCTATCCGATCGAACAATGCTCAAGGTGTGCAGTTTTTATGCGGCTTTATTACTGATTCGTATACGATCTTTCCATGAAAATTAAAAAACTTTTGCCCACCATGAAGATGATGTGTAAGTGTGTCATTGTACCAGTAGTCCTATACATATAATATGACTTCGTATTCAAAATAACAACCTAACAACTTTACTATATTCTGATGGTTCATATGTGCATGCATTTTAACTCCGTTAACAAGTTGTTCGACTTGATATTCGCCTACAACGTTTGACTTATTTGTATCTACAACCATTCTACAAGGGAACAAACGTTTGAACTCCGTACCCTGTACTCCTTTCAAGGATTCTGCTTCGACTGAACTTTTCGGTTGCATTCTCTATTTCGTGTGTTGTGTAAACTTTTACTTTGACGACTCATGATTTTAGCATATAATTCACGCTTCAAGACGTGTCCCCTTTTTTTTAAGAAACTTCTGCTCAATCTTATTTCTCTTTTCTTTTTCAAACTTTGTATACGCCCAATAATTATTACTACAGCCAAAAACTGAAATTCCAATTACGCTTGCTATTGTTAGTGCATCTGAAATTAAAATTAGTTAACCAAGACTCTATATTTATGTGTATGCATACATACATACTGTTTGTGTGTTTCTGTTTCTGTGTTTTTGGCTAAATATGATCACAGAAAAGGTGCACATCCTTTATCATCTTGCAATGGTTACTTATTATTCCATGTTACTATTTAACGCAACATTAATTTTAGGTAGTTTGTCTGATTTGATATCGTGACCCTTTAACAATAAGACATGGCCACATATTTTCAAGTTTTCACAGATTTTTAGTTTTATATTGTGGTATATATATGATTCAGTAACCTGCTTGGGAATTAACACTTGTTTGAATATATATTTTTGTTGGAACAGCTAATCTTGGGGCGTGATTGCGTGAACAAACTAGAACGGGTTTCGTACCTGCTATTCTATTGAAGGAATTACATAAATTGTTGAAGTTGCAAACGCCATTTTATGTACTACATTTATTTTCTGGTTTATCACATACTTGATTGTCATTTGTCTTAAAACTTTTAAAAGATATATTTACATGCCACAGTTATATCATGATTTATTGTCATTTCTTGCAAGTTGAGTAGTATCAAGGCGTCAAATTTCACATAGTTCATATGTTTTACACATGAACAAATGGATGATTTGACTTCTCAACTTTCAAATGATGAGATGGATGTGCCTGGACCTCAAGATATATATATATATATATATATATATATATATATATATATATATATAGGGAAGGGTTCTTTTCATAACCATAAAAGGGAGAAGCTAGAACCGTCCTAACCTTTGAATTTTATCATCAATGGATGAGATTCATGATGGCATTTTTGTTATTATGCAGAATATATTTTAAATGGCAAAAGGGCAAAAGTGAAATTTCACATTTAGATACCATGTGCTCCATTTTTTACGTTCCATCTTTCTAGTGTACAATTAATTTTGAGGAAAATTAATTAATGAAGTAATTTATTGTTTACGTGAATTTTGTAACCCATCATTTTCAATTCATATAACTATCATTTGATAAACCTTGAAATCAAATCACATTAAAATATTTTTGTAAAAGACGAGAACCATATCTGTAAGACTGTTTGTTCCATTCAATTTGATATACATATTTTAAGCGTGTTTTAAACTTATTTTCTTTATTTATTGAAATTGTTAATTACTTAAAATAATTTATTCATAAAAAGTACATTTACATACATGTGAATGAAACAAAAATACATATGCACAAATACATTCTCCATTATCTATTTTCCCCAACAAAAAGAATACACATGCAAAAAGCTTTGGTTTGGAGTAAAAAAAGCATGCAAAAATAATACATGTGCATTCATCAAACAGAAAGAATACATGTATATTCTCCATTCTTCATTTTCTCAAGTAAAAAGAATACATGTGCAAAAAGAATAGCTTTAATTTGTTTAAAAAGCCAAAAAAAAAAAGCATGCAGAAAGAATACATGTGCATTCATCATGTCTATAACAATAGCTTTGGTTTGGAGTCATCCACAAATACATTCTACATTCTCCATTTTCCCAAGAATACATGTGCAATGCGATGTCTTTCGTTCACGGTTTCACTAAAAAAAATACATGTGCATCCGTCAAATCCTAAAACAATATCATTGGTTTTGCGTCATGCACAAACACAGTTTTTTTTTAATAATAATACTCCTGGGCTTGAGTCATGCACACGTGCATTCTTCGTCTTCATCATATTCGCGGTCAATATATCTTCCCTAATCTGTTAGAAATACATTAAAAAGTCAAAATGTAACCAGTAATCTAAGTCAAACAATTAATTAAAATAACAAATAAATGTCTAAAAGAATTACGCAGCTCATCTTCCGCCTATTTCCGAATTGTAGAACCGAATTGAGTTGAGAAACCATATCCTCCTCTGCATTAATAGAGGGACCCCACCTTCAACTAAATAGACCAACAATAAATATAGAAAAACCAAATTTTACACCAAACCAATCTCAAATCAATAGAATATACAAGAACCATCATCACCAAAAAGTTGATAAACCATGCTTCTATCTGGTATTCTGGCCCACTACAAATGTTCAGGCTCGCTACATTTTTTTTTCTAAATAATTGAAGCAACCTTTTATTATTTCACCCAATCATGATATAATTATCACTTTTGTGATAGCACAAAAAAATTACTCCTATTACTACCAACGTAGATAAGAATACGTAAACAAATAGTACGAAACACATGTGTTGGGCAACGTACCAATCACCAAAAGCTTCCTCTATCATCTTAATCAACCGTTTTTTAAACAAATAAGATCCAAATCCATCATATATATAATGAATTATGACTATCTTCGTCTGGTTTTTTTGTTGACTTTGAAAAAGGACGCAGTTGTGAGAATGAGAGAGAGAGAGAAATTGTCATGGTGCAGATCTGAGAATGAGAGAGAGAGAAGTTATATCAATTTGCTCGGTTTTAATTGTAGGTTTTTAAGTTGTAACCACTTCCATAAATAAAGGAGTTAATTTTGACATTATTTAATGTATTATAATGGAAACTACCAATAATGCCCCTCCGAATATTGGTTTATAAAATTAAATGATAAGTAATTATCTAAAATCGATTGGTCTTGCTGCGATTCTCATGATTCTCGGCCTTTTTGGGTTACGAAAATAACCCTACTATATATATATATATATATATATATATATATATATATATATATATATATATATATATATATATATATATATATATATATATTCTGAAGTAACGGAAACAAGAAATGGAACCACATAAATGTACGGGCTAGGTGTTCGTGCTTCGTTTGAGGGTAGTTCCAAGTCGTTCAGCTCGTAGTAAAGATAAGCTTCAATTGAAGTCTACTATAGAACAACTTGGTGCTGATTTGGCTCAACATAAATCGAGGGAATCACAAAGTCAAGTGTAGAGTATGAATGATTTTGATGAAACAAATGTTTCCTATACAACATCACAAGGCCTCGTTGTAGCCAATGAATCTCAACCTTTATGGGGTATGTGTATTTAAATTGATATTTTGTGCTCCTACTAGGTCAACTATGATACCTTTTTGTGCAAAATGTAATTGTAGGTTGGACTTCATGTTTACCTTTAAAGCATTTCAAACTCTGCGATTGTAGCAGAAGGACGTATCAGGAGTTTGGATCCCAATAAGGTGGTTGGAAGTGAAGAGATTGGACCAAATTGGTGTGGGGGTAAATTTTCAAGTTGCTATAAAAAAGATCTGAATGTTTAGTGAGGAAAAATGGATTATTTGTTACAATTCTATGTGCTTTTATGTTATTGTTCCATGATGGATCAAGACCATTAGTTTTTACTTTTCTTTCATGTTGTTGAATTAAGCAAGAATCCTGAATGCTTTAGAATTTGGTTGGAAACTTCTTTTGTGGAAATGAAGTATTTTCTTGCTTATTGAATTATATTCCTTTTGTTACAAAGTTTGGCTTGGTTAATTCTGTGTATTTTTTTTTTTTTTTGTTTTGAATAGTGCTAAATCTTTTATATAATAAAACAAAACCCTTATTGGGAATTTTTCATTTCAAAAAAATCAATTCATTCCTTATTTGGTAATATTTTTTAATTAGATTTTTATTTTTAAGTGTAAAAATATTAAAAGACTAATTATTTCCTAATTTGCCCAAAATCTATAAAAAGCGTTTTACAAAAAACACGTGAGCTCATTGAGAAAGCATTCTATTCTATCCTTTCTAAAATCACTCATGCCTCCATTCCAAACTCCTTTTCTTCTCCAACCCGTGAAGGAAAAAAAAAAAACATTTTTCACAAAGAGTTGAATAGAATGATAAGCAATTGTTACCTGATTGATTAATATGGTGGTTTTTTTTTCCGTAGACTAAATATTGTAGAATTTTAGTACCGGTTTGTGTTAGTTTGGAGTGATACTCAAGTTAACCAGACATAAATTACGTATAAGAAACGCATAGCCTCCGTAAATGACAACCTAAAAAGTGTGCCAAGATTAGCATTTTGGAACAACCATTTTACTATGATAGTAAGTTTTGATATTTTGAGTTTGTGTTCATATGTGATCTTTTTTTAAAATGCATTGCATATTTTAGTTTTATGTGTCTATTAGCTTAAGTTTTGTTCTTCCCGTACGCACCTTTGCTCCGAGTTAGTTAACCTTTCCATGATTGTGACATAATGCTGATATAAATGATCAAGGTTTTACCTGTTTGTCCTGATGGACCCTTTGTTTTTGTTTCTTATATATGGTGATTTAAGGTCCAAAATAGTGAACTAACAATAACAAAAGAATCAAAAGAGACACATCTAACAAGCTACTAATTTTATTCAACTAAAAGATTCTGTCACATGTGGTTATCATCTTATTTCTATGCATTTTTCTGTCACATGTGGAAAAATATTAAAAGCAAATTATTTCCTAATTTGCCTAATATTTAACAAAAAAACGACTTTGTACTCACATATAAAAAAAGTTGAAAATACACATGGGTCTCATATTGTATGGTATTTTATATGTCAATTCAAGTATTGTTTGTGTAACAATGAATCAAAAATAATGATTCATAGAATCCAATGAACGTGATTTTGTTTTTGGATTATCAGATACGTGAACATAACAGGACATGCTATGGTGGAACTTGTGGCAATGATGGCCAAGGTGGCGGTGATGGCAACGGCGAGAATGGAGGTAAAGCCCACTGTACCCAAAACTTCCAAGCGATATTATGCTACCCTTTTACATTCATTAACTTATAACTGACTTTTATAAGGGTAGCAGCAAACATATATTAATAACAGACTCTAAAACTCCAATCAGGGCTGGTCATTTGTGAATGCAGCAAACATATATTAATAACAGACTCTAACTATGCAGGTACATATCTCTCATAATTTTCATAACGTTAATTAGCTTAAATTAGAAACTCTCAAGGACGTCACATATATACAATCTTTATGTAGTTCGGCCGCTTGTGGAAGTGGCCAAGTCTGTGCGGCTGTATGAATTTTTCTTTTATTTTTGTTCTTCACAATATAAGAAGTTCAGTAACTTTTCAAAGAAGTAATTATAGCCTTTCACAACCTCTGTATCCGCATCTTCGTTGTTTTCCAATATGCCTTTTGTTTCCCTTAACTTCTAATGACAGTAATTTTTTAAACTCCTATCACAGGATCTACGATAACAATCAGAAGCCAGGAGGTGAGTCTATGATCACACTTGCGAAGGTAAAAACTTTACTTGCATTAGTTACTATTTGCTGAACTTCATATCGGAATCAATTAATGCTCATATTGGTATCAATTAACGAAGGAGTGTTGCAAATGGTATGTAAAGCGTGAAAAACCTGCACGTAGTACTAACTTCAGAGCATCTCCTGTTTCGATCAATGTAATCCGTAATGTTAGAGTACTTTATATAAGTTCACATTTTTTTAAATAAAACATTTTTTTTTACATAATTATAACTTTTTTCATAAACATTTACCAGTTTTGAGTTTCATTTAATGATGCCTACATTTTTGCTTTACACAATGACCCGAACGAGACACAAAACCACCATTGAATGTCTCTGGTGTAAAAACAAAAGGCAGAATGTGACAATTATTTTGGTATTGAATGTAAAAACAACGTTTCATATTCGATGATATATGAATCCAACCAACTTTGTATACTGTTTTTGCAGATATGTAACTGGAAGGAGTTTGCACTTAATGTTGCAGACGTAGTTAATTTGTTGGACACAGGTGTGTGTTATCTTGCTGACGCGGTTCTTGGAAGGGTAGAACCAGAGGCTGATTTTGCTTTTTTTGGTGGCATTATGTCCCTATTGGTAGCTATTTTGTTAACATGATGATCAGTAGGTTGGGCTGTTGGGCCAGTAGGTGCTTATCTAAAAGTGCTTATATCGTAAACGCAAACTTTGTATTAATTTTGGAACTATAGGTCTAAACTTGGCATTTTGGTTTCATACAACAGTAGATGTTGCAACAAACGATTGTACTTATGTATTAAACTTGGTTAGCACCGGCGCATTGGTCCTGTGGAAACGCACCTGCGCGTTGTGTTGCTTTGAAAGTTAACGATTCAATTGTTAGGATGTCATGTGAAATAATAAATTCTTTTGAAGTATGCTCTTACTCTAATTAGTTTTAATCATATTGTGTTCAGTATACTAGATCTGTTGTATATAATTCTGGTGAGAATATATTTGTTAAAATGTATTGAAAGAAGTGTTTTATTTTATTTTATTGTGTGTTGAAGATTTATTGTGTTATTATGATAGTTATGTAACAGGCTAACAGCCTATGGTTTCAAATGCATTGTGAAATGATAATATGTAAATGAAGTATAGTGCAAGTATGTGATGTTACTATAATTATTGGATGTTGGCATACGATGAATATGTAGATCTTCGATTCATCTTATGTTGACACATGAGTTGGTAAGCCAACCACGTGTTTAAATGGTTTGCAACTACTTGAAAGCCACAACCCCAAGCACACTGATATTTGGTTTTGTTTAAAATGTGAATATACATGTTTCGGGATTATGAAGTCGACCTTGAAACGCAACACTTCAGTATGCAAACACCGTATCTGCCCGTATCTTAACACTTTCGTATGCAAACACCGTATCTTGGCCCGTATTTTAACACTTTCGTATGCAAATACCCCGCAGCGAAGCGCAAGTATTAAATCCTCGTGATAGACAAACAGTAGCATATCTCATAAATATTTTTATAAAAATAACAATTAAATAAGACGAAGCAAAAGTAATGCTTCAAAAAAGAATATGATGATGGTGATGTCTCAAATGAAGAAAAAAGGAATAAAGGCATGAGAGCTTAAAAACAAAACAATAGAGGTATCTTTGTTTTTCGAATACTTTTTGGTCGATTAATTCACGGGGTTTGAACCCATTACCACTGTGCACTCAAACCAAGTAAAGCCTTTCTTTTCAGAAAGTTAGCATGACCATTTAAAGTTGTTTGCACCTACCAGAATTGAACTTGAGACCCACGCATTTTAAAGTGATAGTCACAAACAATAAAGGTACATTGTATTCATTCTTTAGACAAAATCCTTTAAACATAACGTACTACTAAATTATTTGATGTATAAATTTTAACAGATTTCTAACGATCACAATTCCTCTCTTGAGGATTAGAAGTGTTAAGTCGAACAATACATGCAAAGAAACCACAAACATCAACGTATATATGATCGAGGATGATAATCATTAGAACAAATGTTATTTAGAGCCTAGCGGGTTTAACCCATTGAGCAAGAAATTTTATTATAATCATAATGTATTTTATACAACCTGTTTGTTATACTAATTACAAACAACTCATTATCAAAACCAACAACTACAGTATACGACTTATTAGAAAGGCTTCGAAAAAAAAAAAGGTTCAACCTGCTAAGTAAGTATTTACATTTTATTAATAGTTTATTTAACAAACATAATACGATACAAAAATATTATATTAAAACCCCGTGCGTGCACGGGTATTATAACTAGTTTGTTATACATGAATTCTTTTACGGCACATAATTATTGGGTCCTAACAGCACAAACATTTTTAGGACCCCTTTTTGTACTCAAAAGAGTTTATGCACCATGGCTTTGTTCTGTTAAAACACCTTGTAGGACCCATGATTGTGTCCCAAATGATAATAGAAGGGTAAGCAAATATTGAAACAATGTAAAGCATCCTATTATATGATCTATTAGGACATGATTTTGGTCGTATAAAACATGTTATATTATGGGGCTAAATAATTAGTTTCATGATGTTTGTGTTTATTGAGACCCTCATAAGTGTCCTAAATATATCGATACAACCCCTACCTAGAGGACACGGGTTAAAGGTCCTATAACAATATTTTATAGGACACTAACCGCGATCCTAAAACCCTTTTTTGTAGTGTAATTGTGTGTTTAATATACACGATTAGCAAAACTTTCCATACATAATTTCAGTTTTCACATTCAAAGACTTACTATAGAAAAATTTCAGACTTAGCAGACTTACCATAGAAAACTTTACTTTCCTCACTTTCGGTGTTCTATGTTTCTCCACTTTTCAACAATGGTTATCAATACTTTCCTGAATAGATGTTTCACAATGTTCAATTTGATACTTTCAATATTTTCCCATAATAGGTTTGTTTTCATCAATGTTCAATTTGACCTTTCCTTAATAAAAATTAATTCAGCTTTTTTCCCTTTCAGTGTTGACTGTTTTTTGTTAGAAACTCGAAGGCCTTTTAGGCTTATATTTGATGAAGAGGTTGAAGTGAAATTTAGGAAGAGAGGAATACTTGTGAAAGGTATGGAATATTATTGATTGCTTAAGCTTTGCTTGATTTGCTTCATTACAAATGCATCACCACAACACCTATTTATACTACTCCATGGAATGTTCTAGAGATGAGATATTTCCATGGATATTCTACTACGATCTAGATACTTCCTACATCATCTTGATTATTCCTAATACATCATCATCCTTATCCTAGTTCTAGATATTTCTATAACATTTAGCAACAATATTCTAGACATATCTATGGATATTTTCTAGGATTATTCTTTGTCGTTCTAGAAGCTTCCATACCATTCTCGACTTTCTAGAAGCTTCCACTATATGGGCTCGGACTAAATCAAGTTTACGATCCAACACCCCTTTAAACTTGATTTACCGACTCAAGCATCATTCGTTGTCTTGAAAAATCTTTCGTTGATCGGCTTGGTGAGGATATCTGCAACTTGGTTTTCGGACCTCGTATGTATCACTTGGACATCTTTCCTTGCAATGCACTCTCGAATAAAGTGATAACGAGTGTTGATATGCTTACTTGATCATGGTATCTTGGATTTTAGCTAAGTCAATGGAAGACTTGTTATCCACATAGATCTCGATCGCATCTTCTTGTTCCATGTGTAGCTCCTTTAGCATACTTCTAAGCCAAAGTGCGTGACATACACATGATGTTGCACTACGTACTCCGCTCACAACTAGACAAAGTAACAATAGGTTGCTTCTTTGAAGACCATGTAAAGAATTGTTACCTAGGAAGAATATGAATCTGTTGTACTTCTTCCATTGTCTTTGTCTCCGACCCGATCATTGTCGCTATATCCAACCGACTTGAAGTCTTCACTTGTTGAATAAAACATTCCGTAGTCTACGGTACCTTTGATATAACGGAGAATCCTCTTTGCAATCTCCAAATGCTTTGTCGTAGGCTCTTCCATGAAACGACTAATTAAACCAACCGCAAAGAGTATGTCGGTCTTGTACATGTCAAATAGCGCGAGACTTCAACGAGACTCTTGAATTGAGTTGAGTCTACCGCTTCTCCTCCGTCATGCTTAGAAGGCTTTGCCTTATGTTCTATGGGGTGCCAATTGGATTGCACTTATCCATGCCAAACTTCTTTAATATCTCCTTGGCATATCCTTCTTGACTTATGAAAATTCCATCATCCGTCTGCTTCACCTCAATGCCAAGATAATAAGACATAAGTCCTATGTCCATCATCTCGAACTCTTTCGTCATTGACTTCTTGAGCTCATCAATCATACTCGAGAGTTTCTGTAAAGATCAAATCATCCACATTACAAGCGATTGAGCGGTATTCTTTCATTTGCAAATTTCACATAAAGTGCATATTCACTTAGACATTTAGTAAAACCATGTTCTTGGAAATACTTGTCAATTCTAGTATTCCAAGCACGTGGTGCCTGCTAGACCATATAAGGCTTTCTTCTTTTCAACCATAGCTTTAAATATTTTAAAAGTTTCAAAAGCTTGGGATTTTTCTTTTAGAAAATATACCCAAGTTTTTCTTGAAAAGTCATCAATAAAGAGCATAAAGTAAAGATTCTTACTATAAGAGGGTGGAGTAATGGGACCGCACAAATCCGTGTGAATTAGTTGTAAAGGCTCCTTAGCTCTTGATGTTGCTTCTTTGGGAATGAACTCTAGCATGCTTCCCGAAGGCATCCTTCACACGATTGATTGGGATGATCAATTTGATCTAACCTTTCACCATTCCCTTTAAGGATAATAACTTTAAGTCACCAAAGTTTAAGTGCCCGTATCTCATGTGCCAAAGCCACGAATGATCCTTCAAACAACTCTTTAAGCACTTAGCTTCATCATGTTGAATGTTTAGAAGGAACATTCGATTTTTGGTCATAGGCACTTTGCTATGACCTTTCCTTGGGACTCTTATTGTAGCTTTTCGATCCTTGAAATGAATATCGTAATTTTCTCTAAAAGTTGTCCCACGCTTAAAATATTACTTTTAAGATTGGGCACATTGTATACATCCGAAATATATTGGTGACTTCATCTTTAGCTCGGATAAGTATCTTACCTTTTCCTTTCACGGTGCCTTTGATTCGTCTCCAAAGGTGACGTTACCTTCTTTCTTCCATCTCCACGAACAAGTCTTCTTCACCCGTCATATGGTTACTTGCGTGAATCTATATGCCATGGCTCTATCCTCTCTTCTTGTTCGTCATGTCTTGCCATTAGCAAGGTAAGCTCATCTCCGTCTTCTACCTCCACAAGATTAGCTTTTCTTCCACTTGTCTTGAGCTAGTACACTCATTGGCATAATGACCATATTCTGACGGTTGTAGCATTGTATTTGAGGCTTACCTCCTCTTTGAGATTGAAAGCCTCTCCACGACCTCTTCGATATGAAGACCATTGGTTTTCATTCTCTTTGTTGACATCTTCTCTTCCTCTTCCTCGTCCTCGCCCCGAAACCACCACGACCTCGAAAAGTACCGCGTCCTCGTCCTTGCTCCTTTCCATGTAGAAAGTTCTTTCTCTTTCTTTGAAAGAGACCTTTGAGTATAAAGCTTGCTCCAAGGGTTCTTTCCCCTTCTTTTCTTCAACTTCTCTTCATGGGCTTGTAAAGATCCCATGAGTTGATCAATGGTCATAGAGTCTATGTCTTTTGACCTCTATGGCCACGACAATGTAATCAAAGCTTGGTGGCAAGAGCGAAGAATCTTTTCTATCACCCTTGTGTCACTCAAGCTTTCACCATTTCTCTTCATTTCATTTGAAATGGTCAAGACACGAGTGAAATAATCCGAAATGGTTTGGATTCCTCCATTGGAGTTTTCGAACTCTCCTCTAAGAGTTTGAAGGCGTACCTTTTCACCTTGTCGATTCCTTTGAAAGCATTTGAAGGATCTCCACGCTTCCTTGGAAGTAGTTGCGTTTGCAACTTTCTCAAACATCGCATCATCAAGACATTGATAGATGAGTGTAAAACACTGATCCTTCTTTCTTGCTTTTGCAACTCCACCCTTTGGGCGGCATTCATGGAACTTTCGTCATCTACTTTCTCAACACCTTTCTACAATCTCCCATACATCATGTGAACCGAGTAACGCCTTCATTCGAATGCACCAACTACCATAGTTGTCTTTGGTAAGACGAGGATATTGGAACAAGTTCATCATGCTTGACATCGTGATCTTCTGGCTCTGATACCAATTTGTTAGAAACTCGAAGGCCTTTTAGGCTTATATTTGATGAAGAGGTTGAAGTGAAATTTAGGAAGAGAGGAATACTTGTGAAAGGTATGGAATATTATTGATTGCTTAAGCTTTGCTTGATTTGCTTGATTCCAAATGCATCACCACAACACCTATTTATACTACTCCATGGAATGTTCTAGAGATGAGATATTTCCATGGATATTCTACTACGATCTAGATACTTCCTACATCATCTTGATTATTCCTAATACATCATCATCCTTATCCTAGTTCTAGATATTTCTATAACATTTAGCAACAATATTCTAGACATATCTATGGATATTTTCTAGGATTATTCTTTGTCGTTCTAGAAGCTTCCATACCATTCTACGACTTTCTAGAAGCTTCCACTATATGGGCTCGGACTAAATCAAGTTTACGATCCAACATTTTTTGCATTATACGTAGTTTAGAAGATGAATTAACAATAGTTGTTTGTAATGAATGAATGTGATTATAAGGTAAAAAGGAAAGTCAACTGAAAATAAATGACCATTAAATTAAATTTTAGGGCCACACTCTTTAAAAGCCTTTCCTTTGGCTCTCACTCATTGATTCAATTATTTTTATTTTGAATCTCCTCCTTCTCAATTTCTATTTTTTATACATACAGGTTCTTCATCTTTTTGTTTATTAATTACCAATAGATTTACAGCATGCGTTTGATATCTCATAAAAGTTACAACTTGTTTGTTAATAATATTTCTTTGTTTGTTTGTTTGGAAAAATGTCTGACTTAGAAGCCACCAAACAGTTTGCGCAACGCGTTCAGGCCACGAATGATGCTGTTACTCATAAAAGACGCACTAGTTCGCGTTTAAGTGAAATCCCCAAAGCCAAAAAACCTTACTATGGACCCTCTCCCACTCCCAGATACCAACAGCCTCCGACAAACAACAACAAAAGCAAAAACAAGAAGAAAAAGAAGAAGATTACTAGTACCGAAACATCGAATAATGTTTCTACCACTTCAGCCGACACAACAATAAGAAGCCAACAACAACCTAGTACTAGTAGTATTAGTACTCGTTTTCCGTATGTCCCTCATTCAGCTCAAGATATCTCAAAGGTTAAAACTACTCTCAGAATCTACAATAACCTTTACCTTCACTATGTTCAGGTACTTTTTTCTTTATGTTATGTTAAATTTATTTGTTATTAATCATGCATGCATGTATCAATCTACAACACGTACAAATTAATATGCATGCATGCAGGATAACGATGCTGCTGCTAAAAAACGTGAAACCAAGGTAATAGATGATACACATATGCTTTTTTGTCTTTCTTTTTAAGACACCCAAATTATAACATAAATATGTCATTGAATGTAGAGAATAAAAAATGGTGGAGCTAATAAGAGACAAGTACATCGACCCGATCTTGATGCCACTTCTGAGGTATCTCTTCCCTTATCTTTTTGTATATTAGGTGATCAAAGATAGCCTAAAAGTATCCTGTTAGTCAGTACACCAACTTTTGTATATTGTTTCACTTGTATATGATGCAGATGAGGAATTTGAAACAACTTTTGTACCCTGAAAAAGAATCGGCCACTTGCCTGGTAGGTGTAGTATTATTGTTGATTCCTCTAAAAATACAAACTTATTCCTTGCTTTACTTCAACCATGTATTCATTGGTTTTAGTTCGTAATGTAGCATTTTGTTTTATGGTTTTAGAGATGAAACTTCTCCTTTTAAATTTCAGGTATTGACGTTGGCAGCGGTTCTGTTCTAGAGCTGAAATGGTCGCCGCTGGTCTTCATTCTCACTGGCTTAATGGTATTGATTATATGGGAAAAGCTTACAACAAAATGGTATGCTGAGTTATTTTGTGGAAGTGTATTCGATCTATAGTTACATGTCAATCTCTAGACACTAATATTTAGCAACTCATGAATCATCACCGGTTTTGTTCTATACATACATACGAAAATTTTTTCTAAATAATGCACGAAATACCCTAATGGTTAAACTCCGAGCAACTTATCAAACATCGTGACTTTCATATTGCAGGAGGGTTACAAAGGATACAAATTTCCACTAGCTGTGTCAATTGTATTATCTGGTCAGTATGAAGATGACAATGATGATAGAGAAGAGATTGAATATACAGGTCAAGGAGGAAACGATTTACTCGGCTCTAAACATCAATTTAAAGATCAAGAGCTGAATGCTGGTAATTTGGCTTTGAAGGTCAGTGCTTCTTGTAAAAAATATATTACATGTTTCCATTTCGCTCCACCTATTGTATACTATTCCGAAAAATCTATATATTTCTATGCATGCAGAACTCTATGGATCAGTCTGTACCAGTTAGGTTTATACGAGGTCAGCCAAGTAGTAATAAAGGCTTCAAAGCTTACACATATGACGGCTTGTACAAGGTAAATGCATATTTTGTTTGCAAAAGTTAGCCATCTTAATTTATTTATCTTCCAAACATTTTGATCATGATATAATAGCTTTTTCTATGAAGCTTTTGAAGCGTACACATTTACATATGTGTTTACACACAAATACAGATAACTGAGTTTTCTCTGCCAACTATTAGAGTTTGTATTGATATGAGGATGGTGATTCTTCTTATCTATGAGTGATGATCTTCTTTAATAATGTCATTTGTGTATCATGGTTTCAGGTAGAGGACTACCGACTTGATGAAGGTAAATCCGGTTTTGGTGTTTACAAGTTTCACTTAAAACGACTTGAAGGACAGCCGAAGTTGGAAAGCAATAAGGTTATCTGATTTTGCCACCTTTCAGTTTTCATACTTTAATCTACTTCATTTAGTTTAATATGTATCCCGTATGAGTTATTTTTTCAGGGAACATGTTATTAATTTGTTAAATATCACTTTCGTTTTAATTTACAGGTCGAATATAAACACGGCCGATCCTCAAATGTTCCTGTTAAACCACCCAAGTATGACATTATTGTTATATCACCAAAGGTTTATCAGCGTTTTACTCATGGAAAGTTCAAGCACCAGCACACTACAAGCGATGGATGATTTCAGTAGCTCCAGCTTCCTTATTAGTTAAATAAATAAGTCCTTATCCACGACATAAGTAGTTATGTGTTAAGCAGTTATGTTTCAAGCAATTTATGTTTTAGCAGTTATGTTTAGTAGTTATTTTCTGCGAAGGATTAGACAAGTTGTCTTTCAAACACTTTAAGTTTAAATGCAATTATCAGTTTAAGTTTCAAGCAGTTGAAGTTCAAATGCAATTATCAGAAAAAGGAATAGACAAGTTGTCCTTCCACCAAATCTGTGCTTCAATGAGATCGAAGAGTTCTCTCAAATGAACTCTCACAATTCATGAGTAAACCGAACAGAAAAGGTAGCTCAGTAAACAAGCATTCTAACCCATGATTTGATTTCTCCCTACAATGACCCATAGCTAGATCCATCAATTGGGACCATAACAATTTGGTATCAAAGCAACAAGATATGGGTGACTCATTTCAACAGTTACAACAACATTTTGAGGCCTGCATGAAGCAATGCAACCAACATCAACAACGTGTAAATGAGCAGTTTGACGAGATGAGGCGAGAAAACAGTAGCAGTAGTGCCACTCGTGAACTTCACAACACTCGTCACAATGAGGAAGGTACGTAGTGATCGTGGTGGTGGCACTGTGGACATAATCTCGACATTGCTCCTGCCACTTATGTAATAAACTAAAGCCCAAGGGCTAAAATAATTAGTTAGTTAGTTAATAACCGCTATTCGGTTATGGTAGTTAAAAGGTAGTTATTGTTGGTTATGTTACAACCGAATGGTCACAATGGTTCGTAGGAATCATTATATAAACGATGTACATGTAACAGATTTATGTAAAACGATATACACATACATATTCAGTAAATTGCAACTTTGTATCGACTATAGGGACAACAATTTGTTGGAATTATATAACATGACATTCAAATAAATAACTACAAAACATCAAAGTATTCAAGCGGAAGCGTATAGGATTTATTAACGAATAATTAATTAACATAAAAGAATATGCGTACCTTTTCTTGATTCTAGCCGAACAAGAATCAAATCCACAAACTAGCAATTGGGATGAACCCTAATTAGGGTTTATAGGATTATGTGAATTACCCCTTACCGTTTTGTAATTCAATCCAAGATAATAACAAAAGTATGTTATTACTATGTTCTTGTACACACGTACTAAACCGAATTAAAGTAATGCTAGTTTTATCAAACAAAATAACTTGGTTTGTGGAAAAGTAATGGATCGACGCCCACAAGGGTTGTACGATCGTTTTGCACAAGAAAAACACACAAAACAATTTTTAGGTTTTAGCAATGAGCACAAGAGATATCGAAAAATAAAACCCCTAGCCTTGTTTATATACCCAAGTAAACTTGGTGAACAAGTTGGTTTTCTTTCCTTGTTTTGATCCTTGGCCGATCGGTTTATGGCATCCCATAGGGATTCAAGAACCTTCCCAACTTTTGCAATTTAGTCATTTTCCAAATACCTTTAACGTCCGTTAGTCCATTACATTAATTACTTAACGTCCGTTAGTTATTTCGTTTAATAAATAAATAAATACAACGTTTATATTTAATTATTTAACTTTAAATTCTCATACGTAAAGTGTGCAATCCCATAGTCTCGAAGTTCGATCCTAACTCACGCCTACTAATTTATATCCATAAAACCAACAGCCCCACTTGGATATATCTTAATAGAGTGATCACATTCGGTTAGCGTCTAGCAACACTTCGATGCCTCTAGTACAACTCGAGCAAGGCTCACGGAAAACCTTTAATGATTTCTCATTATTATTATCCTTTTGTTTCTAATACCATGTTAAATAAAGATATGGAATTAAGTCATTCTTTATCCAACTATTCTGCTTCTCGTTATAAGTGATTGAGCAAGATTACCAAATCTTCCGAACATATTCTGGGAGATCTTTGGGCGTGGCCACGCAAACATCTTGTCAACCCTACGAGGGCCAAGAAGATTAAACTCCAAAATAAATTTGAAGGAACAAATTCTATCTTGACTACGAGAATAACCCATGAACTTTGCAACACTTCAGAAACAACCCTTATGACTACCGCCACGATAGCGTTAAGTTATTCCACGTAGTGCACTACATTCATGACACTTATCCGGTATCTTAAGTCCGAGGATAACTATTCATAATTTACTTATAACAATATCCACAAAGTAAATTATGTAGTTGGGATAAGTCCTATATTCAATTCATTGAATATCATCTGAAATTGGTATGCATTCTCATCAATATACTTTCAAGTATATTCTACCATATCTCTCAGATTTGTCTTAGTTTAATGATACTCCCATATCATTAATTGACAACGGACGATTTAGAATAAATAAATTTATTCACGGATTAAACATGCAAATATATGATACAATATATTATAAAATCAAACATACCAAGTATTTGATTTATTATAACAATTGTTTAACATCCCTTATCCAAATACCAAATAGATCAATGCATGAAAATTCCAGTTGATGAATTATGCCTCAAGTAATGACAATCATACTTGTTGACTAGACATAAATCAACCAACTTGATCTATCGTAATTTTGAAAATACTTATTTCAAGAATTCAATTAATGAAGTCCTTGTATGTGTGCATTCACCAATCCACATAATAATTCATAAAATGTGTGACATCCTCTATCACCAATTTATGACAATTTAAACTTTCAAACATTTTAAAGTTTAAAGTATTCTTATTTCTTTTAATGTATAATGCAATTATGCTCTTAGATAGCACAACTAGTTCACATGGTCGTTAACAAGGATGAAATCCTACCATGACTAGTATTGAGTGTCATCTCAATTAAACCAGCATCATTGTATACAAACAACAATGTGCTCATTAAAACTCCGTAAACTTTAATATCTTATTGTGTAATGTTTGATGCTTTCCTAACTTTCAAGTTTAAAGCTGATGACAATTTGCACAACATTTGACATATTGTTCATCCATAGAATTTAGGAGCAATTTCAGGCTGAGGATGTAATTCTTTCAGAATATTCATTACACAAATTATCTAATAACTTTTAGTTAGATATCAATGTTGTCAAATCATCTATCATTCAAGAATGATACAACAATTTGAATACACAACATGATGTACATGATGAATCTACATGTCAAACTTAGATTTCATTCATGTTCTATCTTGTCAAAAGATATTTATCAATTTCCCAAATGATATATCATGTTTTATTAGAATCATTTATTTTACTGCACATGTTTATTAACAATAAACATATATTTCAAGGTTGTATATTTTAATTCTTAAATCTTACAAGTGAAGTTCCATTCCAATCTAAGACTTAACATTTAGCTTACAAGGAATGTTACTTACTATATGTTATACAACATATAAGATTTAAGAAACTTAACATAATACTCCCACTAGCTTTCAGGAATACTTAAAATTTATCTTATTTTAATTATAAATCGAAAATGGATTTAATAATTAAACATAAGAATAATTTCATAGATGCATGCATTTATCCATTCATGAATTATTTGCACTTCGTACATTTTCAAAGATTATATGAATTCAAAAAACCTTTCAATTACTTACCGTCCTCGCTCAAGTAATTTCTCAAGAAAGAGTTTTGATATTCCATTGTCATATTTCATATTAATGAAAACAAGTATGACAATCATCATCTTTATATATTTAATGTGTCTTGAAAAGAATATTCAATCATAATTAATTGTTTAAGTACGATTAATAATCTTGTCATAAAACATGCATTAAATATGTGTACAATATTTTCCATATGATTTCTACATAGAAATTCAAACCACTAGGGTTTTTTATCTCTTTGAAAAAACTCATTTCCATTCTCTAGTCTAACTATTAAGATAAACCAAATTTTCAAAATTGATTATCTTTATGGACAGCATCTTTAACATTCATAGTATGAGTAATTTTCCCAATTCAATATTTGGTAATCCATCATAATGATTATCGTGTTTACTATAATCTCAGTAACTCATATTCTTCTCAAAGATATAAATCAAATATCCGAGATATCCTTGCAGATCTATGAATAAAAATTCCATCATCATGAGGTCTATCATTTACATGTCTAACCTCATCATGATATTTACTAGTGTGTTTTAGAAGATTATGTATCTTGTAATTTTATCTTTCAAGATAAAAAAACTCCCACTTGCCTTTTGTAATATATAGACTATCTATATATACTTTAGCAATTTAGAGCAAAACTACATTGTTCTCTTTTTGGGACATTACAAATACACATTGATAATTCTTGACATTAGTTTGTTAATAACCTATTCATAAGTAGTTTAACAAATTCAGAATCTTCAACTTTAAAACTTAATGTGATTCATCACATTCCATAATGAAATGGTGTTTTATTAATTTTCTAGGTTGGAGTCATATTGAGTATATTCAATCCATTCTCAATTTTCTAACCTTGTTTCTTTTTAAGAAAGAAGTTATGGTTATCATGAATCAAACAAATCAAATAAAGTTTGATTCTCCTAACTGAACATGCCATCAACTTGTGGTATTCAGTAGAATTAATATTGTAAGACAATCTAACAATATATAAGATAAACATATTCCTTTTGACTTACCTATTTACCAACTAAGTCAACTTAATGGTATAATAGACTTTCCAAGCCAATTACATGCTTTATAACACAAGTACCTTTTAACCAAGTCACTTCATATCTATGTTTCAACAAGAAACATAAACTGTTATACTCCCATTTAACGTTATAAATCATTGATCAACTCAATGACTTCTTGTATATGTCTTAATTAAAAAACATAACAAGTTAACGGCTTACTTTATTATAAGTCTTAAAAGACTTTATGTTTATGTCTTTACAATGAATCATAAACATGTTTAACTAAAGTAATTATGAACACAACTCTTGGTTTCAATTATAATTTCAAGTTAATTTATTTACTTCACAATAATGTAGGACTACATTATTTATTCATTTATTTATGTCATTCCAAAAATTCATAAATATACAAATTAAAGTAGTATTAGATTACTTCATTTATTTATGTCATTCTAATAATACATAAATATTTAATTTGAAGTAGTCTTATATATCATTTTGACACATGTTCTAAATACTTGTCTAATTTAGAAACTGCAAATATGTCCATGCAATGTCTGACTTCACATAGAGATTTACTTTGTTGTTGCAATCTCGCCAAGTTCTCACATGACGTAAATTGTAACACCAAATGTTTCTTAAATTAGATATGTACAAATTATATTAGAATGTTAGTCTCTTACCTTGAAGTCAAGAGAATCCTTTAAATCATATACCTATATGTTGTACCTTGCACACAATATAGATTTCTCCCACTTGTGCATGGAACAACATCATGTAGCAGATAAACAACACGACATATGTTTGTTTATGTGACTAATATGATTGTGTCATTGATATTAGCATAATTAGTAGATGTAGAACCACTTCATTGTCTAATAAGGAAACATACATGACTATCCTTGAAAACATAAGTGTCTACAAGTGGAAAGTAATTATCTTAAGACATTCTAGAGATAATCGGGTTACTACCAAGATGACAAAGCTTGTAACTCCCATCGAATAAGAGATCATTACATTAATTCCTTATTCAAGAATAAGAACACAACACTCCCATCGGATTTGACAACATTGTAAGTGTTTCATTAACCAAATGAAAGAAAATAGTGTATTATTTACTTCCTACACCTTTGAGAAAGTCCATACATAACAATTACAAATGTACTTAAAAGAATGTATTCTACTATGTAGATGATGAATTTATCCATCAATGTTATTAACTTGAAAAATTGGGCACGCAATTTCTTTCTTAATGGTTCTACTATTCCAACAATTGTAAGTAGTACTTTTAAATGGTCAAAGCACAACAACTAGATAAAATATGCTAGTTTGTCTTTTACCAATTATACAGTAATTAGTCTAGCTTCTAATTTAATAACTCAGAAATATGCAATTTTCTTAACTATTTAAATTTGCTTACGAGTTATGTATTTAGAATTTAGACAATTCTAATTGTCCTATCATACCTTTCTTCATTCATGAAAAGGGATAGGGTTGAATCTCACTCTTTCGAGTGAAAAGAGGACTAGGTTTATTCTTTTAGTAACGTTGACTCTACTAAAACCCTTACAGGTGTAGATCAATTTTACCAATACAGGAATAACCTACGTTTACGGTTTAATGTTGCATTAATACATTTAAAGAATTAGCAAAATTCAATTTTTAGTATTTTCGATAATTAAACTTTTCAAGAAAATAAAATACCCAAGGTAATATCCATATAACCATAGAATTTTCTCGAAAACTAGGATCCAAATTATCATAGGTTCAATACATCAGTTGATCTGCTAGCAACGAACGCATATAATAAGGTAATCTGTCGAACATTAATTGGCAAACAATTTCCAACTCCTAGATCATTATGGGATTTATATTTTCCAACGCTATTACAAATATAAACATGTTTCATCCCATCTTATGCCATTGAGTCCGTGTCTCACTTCCTACTCAACTTAAGTGTCTAACTTAAAGAACGCAAATATGTCCATGTAAGGTCTGACTTTACATAGAGATTTACCTCTCCATCACAATCTAGCCAAGTACTGTCATGACGTAAATTGCAACTTCAAGTGTTCTTTTAATTAGATGGCATATTCTTAATTTAAAAGGGTACTAGTTTTGATTTTATGTGGTCAAATCAAATATGTACAAAGATGTCATGCATTCATCTTGTAACATAATTTTAATAAAAAAAAAAACTTTTTATTACTAATTCATAAAGATCAAATTATCAAAGTTTTGATTGAGGTGTTGGGTTCACCAATCAAGGAATTTAGCGTTAATTATCATCCATTATACCGTACTTTTGCATAAGTGTAAACACTTAGTGTTTCGGATAATTACCAGAGAAGTGGCGCATGGAATTAAAACTAATTCGCCCTTAAGATGAGTTTGCACATTTTATGGCTTACTAAGTAGCTCCATTCGAACTTACAGAGGGCAGAGGACCAGGTAAGCGCAAAAGCATAACCTTAGACATCCATTCAAGTGATCGTATGCACTTCTTAAATAACCCCTTTATAGTTCATTCAAATGGGTGAGTCGTTCGGTCATTGTACCAAAGTCACCAATCAATTAAACTATTGAAAACTTAACTCTTCCAAACAAATCAAATTTCGCCATTGTTTAGTCCGTATTATTTTTCTATTCAAAATTACCCTTTGCTTAAAACCTGTCTAACATAATAAACAAACAAGTAACAAATAAAAATAAACTACTAAAAAAAACAATGCGCACATAATAAACAATTTATACGTGTAAACAAGTAGCCACATGCAACTTATTCGATAAAACCCTATTAATAATCAATATCTAGGTTAAATTAATGTATATATTAATTTAGGGTTTTCACTCCAACATTAGAAAGTGAGCCACATACATCGATGAATCGATTGCGTAAACCCTTAATTAAATTATACCAAATTGCACATAATTGATTCATTAATATTTTTATAATTGGAGTCTTCCCCAATTCAAGATTTATCATAAATAAATATGTCATAACAATTAAACAATATCAAAATAACTTATCCATGACAAACATGCATATATTGTCATGGATATATCATAACACTTATACAAATAGTCACAAGATCGCATATAAAAAATTCCATGACACATAACAAATTATTCATGAATTAATCACGTAGTCAATATTAATTCTAGGTTTTAATAAGGTTAGCAAACAATTTTCAAAACCCTAAAAAATTTTAATGTGTCGAATACAAAAAAATATGGGGAACGCCCAAAAAAAAAATTATAATCGACCCAAAAAAAATATAAACATAAACCCTAGATAAATATCAAACAACATACAAATATTTGTTTTTATTACGCGTTTATGTAATTAATTACTCATTAAAAACCAATGACTCGTGATGCCACTGTTGGAATTATATAACATGACATTCAAATAAATAACTACAAAACATCAAAGTATTCAAGCGGAAGCGTATAGGATTTATTAACGAATAATTAATTAACATAAAAGAATATGCGTACCTTTTCTTGATTCTAGCCGAACAAGAATCAAATCCACAAACTAGCAATTGGGATGAACCCTAATTAGGGTTTATAGGATTATGTGAATTACCCTCACCGCTTTGTAATTCAATCCAAGATAATAACAAAAGTATGTTATTACTATGTTCTTGTACACACGTACTAAACCGAATTAAAGTAATGCTAGTTTTATCAAACAAAATAACTTGGTTTGTGGAAAAGTAATGGATCGACACCCACAAGGGTTGTACGATCGTTTTGGACAAGAAAAACACACAAAACAATTTTTAGGGTTTAGCAATGAGCACAAGAGATATCGAAAAATAAAACCCCTAGCCTTGTTTATATACCCAAGTAAACTTGGTGAACAAGTTGGTTTTCTTTCCTTGTTTTGATCCTTGGCCGATCGGTTTATGGCATCCCATAGGGATTCCAGAACCTTCCCAACTTTTGCAATTTAGTCCTTTTCCAAATACCTTTAACGTCCGTTAGTCCATTACATTAATTACTTAACGTCCGTTAGTTATTTCGTTTAATAAATAAATAAATACAACGTTTATATTTAATTATTTAACTTTAAATTCTCATACGTAAAGTGTGCAATCCCATAGTCTCGAGTTCGATCCTAACTCACGTCTACTAATTTATATCCATAAAACCAACACAATTGGCATCAAAGCACACGTTAATCGTACGCTCGTTTGATCCCAAAACAGTGAACGAGAAGAAGAACAACACGCTGGGAAGGAAAGGCCTAAGTGGAACGTATTGTTTGAAAAAAACAATACCTGAATATTTGTGGAAACGTAAGGGAAGATAGTGCACGATCAAACCTTGCGTAAAGTTGCAAACTTGACAACGCCAAACGAATTGGAGGAAGGCCTTTTGTTGGGGACTGCATAACGCGACAACATAGGAAGAAAAAAAAAACAACGTTTAAAACTTTTTGGGGATTGCTGGAACGCGAAACAAAGGAAGAAAGGAAAACATATTGACGCTTGAACAAGTAACGTGGTACCGAAAAGGAAAGGCTAGCAAAGGACTTATGTGGGATTGCTTTTGTAACGAAACATAGAAGGGAAACACAACGCCTTGTGATAAAAGGCGAGTGGAAGGAACTTTGTGGGTAACGTTTTGAGAATGACACAAAGGAAAAGAAAACTCAAAACGCTTGGAACTATAAGCGTGTGATTAAGTTAGTTGTTGTGGACAACGGTTTGGAGGAATACCGTGAAGAACAAGAAGAAAGGTTCTAGGGATTTGTTTTGTTGAAAACGTTTTGGAGGCGATACAAAACAACAACGAGGAAGAAAGAAAAAAAACATTCATTTTTTTTTTCTTTTCAGAATACCGAGAAGAACAAGAGAAGGGTTATAGGATTTTTGTGGAAAGGGATTTGGAATTCAAAATAAAAACCAATAACAACGAAAGATATTTGTTTTGTTTGGAAGCATACCGAGAAGAACAAGTGAAAGTTTCTAGAGTTTGCTTGGGGATACGAATTCAAGTCGACACAAAAAAGAAAAACACCAACGTGAGGAACAAGTTAGTAACACCAGAGCGAAAAGAAGGATACTGTTTAATTTTGATGTCATTACAAGAGATCTGAAACTATTTACAACCGCACATACTACAATTATAGAGTTAGCCCGAGTAGTCGCTTTTCATGCTGATCAAAACAACCACAAAACGAAAATGAAAGCATTCAAGTGGATGTCATTACAAGAGGCAGCGAAACTATCTAGATAAACATATGACAAAAATTTCGTGTTAGCCCGACTAGTCGCTTTTCATGTTGTTACTTGTTTGAATGTTGAGTCGGTTTGACCATGTGATAACGGCTTCAATCTAAGAATTTTTGAAGTCGACAAACATGTTTACCTTGAGTTTGTTGGACCCTGATTTTGACTAATATTGGATCTTCCGACGTAAAAGATTGACTTGTTTTGGATGCTCGGCTTCCTGTATAAATGTAAATGCTAAACTTAATATATATTTTAACTATCCATTTATTAAGTATAAGCCCAATAATATAGCTTATCAAGAAAACAGGTTATTAGGTTAGATCTACAAAGATATAAAATTTAGAGTTATGCTTATTTCATAACACGTATATACTGATTACTATGTTTACAAAAAAAAAAGCACATTATCTAAAATTTTAAAATTTTTAAAAATAAGTAATATTATTAGACTAAAATCCATGTACTTATAGAGTGCAATGCAATATATTAACTTTTCTACACACTCATATATAAAAAAATAAAAAATAAATAAAAATAAAAATTGCACCTACCTATTGACACTAATATACACAGTCGTTGTTATGCGCAACTTATCATGCATTGTCATCTATATTCATGTTTCATATAACATGAATGATACTTTGGTTTTAAATTTTGTAAGACACTAATGTAAGACACAAATATAATGATAAAAATGAAAAATGTTAGAACGAGTTACAAAGTTCGAAAATGGTGGTTTAATCCTAATAGTGTCACCGAGAACCAATCAAGACATTTTTTGTTAATTTTCAGACAAAATTAAACGCATAAAAAGAACAAAAAGGTATAAGACGGATTTATTGAAGGCAAGGGATGCATAAGTGTAAAATGCTAAGTGCAAAGTTTATGATTTAATATAGGAAAATTTTCGAAAATAGACTAGCCGTCCTAGTGAATATCACTTTCTATCATTTTATTTTTCAAAAGTCCAAAATAGATCAGGGGCGACTCTTGTGGGAGGCAACTTTTGTCTACGTTTGACACGTGTCATAGTCAACTGAATAATAAATAATTCACGTATCACAGACATACTCATATATGTATTTGGTTAAAATATATATTCTCATAACATGAGGAAAATCTACTATTTAAAATGAATGGTGCATAAAATCAAAATTAAATATCATATTAGTTATTAGGGGTTGTATATTTTTGTATCGTATAAATGTGATGAATTGACATTGTCTCCAACCAACTGTGTTTAACCGCAAAGTTATTGTATCGCATGACATAAAATTGAAAAATATTTCTTGCCGGAAATTTTAATTACAGGGTACTCGTTAACGTAAGTCGCAAGTACATTGCTCGGTAACACTAAAGGATGAACTATTATTTGCGACAAATGAAGAAGTTTAAAATTTGATGTTTAGTGTAGATTTGGTCCCACATTGGAGAAAGACAAAAACAAACTTCTATGTATAAGGTTGATGGTTACCTGAACCGTCGAGTTGGTTGATGGTTATGGCTACATGACATCAACCTAACTTAATAGTGAAACGTGACTTCACTTTTGAAATTAGTTAATATTATCTTTTGTACCAAAATAAATTATTACAAGGCATTTTAGTTGATTTAACTTAAAAGTAATCCTAACGCGTAATTGTGACGATAAATGATCTAAATTCTTGTTTTACTGATATATAACTATTTATCTAAGGTTTTGAAGGGTGGTTGCTCTAAATAAAATAAACAATATTTGAGTATCAACTATCAACTTATAATGTGAAAAAGTTGTTTGTGTTGAATTTATTAAATAGGTATATAAAATATGTTGGCCCAAGCGCGTTTGTGCGCTTCAGGTTCATTAGAGTTCGGGGATTTTATTATATTTGTATCTATAAATATCGCATGATTAATAAACGAATCCTTGAGGGGTTAACATGATTTAACTAAACTGAACAACAAACATTGACTAATTAGTATCTTCATTTGAAGACTTTAATCAAATAAAATAAAAGACCCCTGTTTGTTGATAGGATAAATCATGCTGGAATGAATCTCAACTCTATCGTGTGTTGGGGGTTATCTCCCAGAACAGGGTTAAGACAATCAATGACAGTAGCAATACCACTAGGTGGTTACCGGATATCACTTGGAATCGTGTGATCACTTTCCAAAGTAAACTATTCGACCCTAATGCCTGGGTATCACGAATATCTACTTGGGATAAGACCAAATGCAGTTAGAGAATTAGGCACAATTCTATAACCATTTCACTAATAAGTGTTTACGTTTTACGTGTATCTATCATGCATGTTCGGATCTCCTATATAGGAGGTTACTCTTGAGCTATTCCAATGGAATTATGAGTATTAATCGCCCATTAATAGCCTCATAATTATCCCCATTATAGCCGTTAGTGGTTACATGACCAATTAAACGTGGTCATAAAGAAGTTGTAATCGCCATTTAGCAAGACTTTCCATAAGCGAGACTTTCCACTAGCAAGTACTTTCACTTGCGGTGGAAGTACAACCTATCGATGGAAACACCGCTTATCAAGACTTTCAGTAGCACTATCGGTGGATACACCACTCGATGGAAACACTGCTCATCGGTGGAAACACCGCTTATCGATGGAAACCACAAGCAAGACTTTCACCCAGAAGATTTCACCATCAAGATTTTCACCAAGCAAGACTTTCACCAAGACTACCAATACAAACCACTATATGAGTCGTGGTGTTCATGGACCTTATGGGTGTACACTCCGCACCTCCTAACCCATTACAAGGTGTGAACTAATCCCACAAGTGCACTAAATTTTCCAACAATCCTTCCCAAATTTAGTTCACTTCTTTGCATGAAAAATAAACATCAATCAAAACATGTGCATAAATGAAAATGTCCTAAGGATTGAATTTCCATCTTAGTAAATTACACGCTCAAATATTCGAGAATCGGTGTTCTAAGAATTGAACCCTTCAACCCATTTGAATGCATGAAGATAAAATACACACAAGTTTTCAAACACTTAAAAGCTCCCGACACTATACAAGCCATGTGTCCATATCCAAATTCATAAATGTTGTAAAGCTAAAAGTCCAAAGCTTCTCAAGCGGCAAAACTTCAACATTTACATAGGTGGTTCCTCTTTAGTCATGCTCCCGCCAAGCACTTTTTCAAAGAAAATATAACCATTAAGAAGTAAAGACTTCATCCTCCTTTCAACAAGTTTCGAGCACAACCTTGGGATGTAAATAAAACATGTGCTCCATCCACCGAATGTTCGACTTTCCACATTGAACTCGGCTCCCAAGTTTCCTTAGGAGGAGTTGGGTGTCCTAGCATTCAGTGACTAAGTTGGACTTAAACCCATCCCTTTAGCGAGACTTTATAACCAAGTCTCTAGCCGCACCCTTCGTCAAGTGATCGCCTAAGTTCGTTGAGATCTCACAAACTCTATAGATACCACCCCATTCATGATAAGCTCACGAATCATGCTATGCCCGACACCTAAGTGTCTAGACTTACCATTGTACATCGGCTATAAGCCTTAGCCAATGTAGTGCACTATCACATCGGATAGAAATAGGTGCTATAGGTTTAGGCCACAATGGAATCTCAAGAAGCAAGTTTTTCAACCATTCACTTCTTTACCGAAGTTGCTAGAGCCATAAATTGATTCCATTGTTGAACTGGTGATGCAAGTTTGTTTCTTGGATGCCCAAGAAATTGCACCTCCACCAAGTAGCAATACCCACCACCGGTAGACTAATTGTCTTGATGTTATCGATCCAACTTGCATCGGTGTAACCTTCCAACAACGATGGGTAACCAAGATATGAGAGACTATAATCCATAGTTCTCTTCAAATACTTGAGACCCTTTGAACCGCTTGCCGTTGATGAGCACTAGGATTACTAGTATACCGCTCAATTTTCCCACCGCAAAACCAATATCGGTCTTGTACGTCATGGCATACATCAGTGCACCAATTACCCTAGAATACTCAAGTTGAGATATAGCCTTGCCATGATTAGGCATCGACTTCTCACAAGTATCCATAGGTGTACTCATCGGAGTACAATCAAAGTAATTGAATTTCCTCAAGACCTTCTCAATATAATGAGACCGAAATAGAAATTCTTTTACTTTCATGTTTAATCCTTATACCAAGGATAACATCGCCTCCCCATATCCTTCATGGAGAACCTTGATGACAAAATTCCTTTGTCGTCAACTCGATTTTGGTCGGTGCAAAGATCAACATGTCATCAACATATAGACAAATGATGACTCCTTTACCGATTCATCAAATTTGCTATATACACATTTGTCGACTTGGTTAAGAACATAACCACTAGACAAAACCACTTCATCAAATTTTGATGCCATTGCTTAGGTGCTGCTTCATCCATAAAGAGACTTAATCGGTTTACACCTTGTTTTCATTGCCGAGCATGATGAAGCCCCGAGGTTGGTTCATATAAAACTCCTCTTCCAATTCACCATTCAAGAAAGTTGTTTTCACATCCATCCGATGAATAACCGATTGTGAATAGATGCCATAGCAATCAACAGTCTTATGGTAATCGATACGAGCCACGGGCCATAAGTATCAAAATAGTTTATTCGACTTTTGTTTAAAGCCCGAATGACTAGTCTAGCCTTGAACTTTTCAATAGTTCCATCTACCTTCATTTTCTTTTGAAAATCCATTTGCAACCCAAAGGTTTGCAACCTGGAGGTAGATCAACCAACACCCAAGTGTTGTTGCCCATGATAGAATCCATCTCATCATTGATTGCTTCTTTCCGTAAAGCAATATCCGGGACTTCATTGCTTCTTCAAATGTTTTGGGGTCATCCTCAACAATGAAGCAATAGGAGTTTTGGTCCGAGACCTCATCTCGTACCTTCAACTAAGTATAGTTGAAACTCAGTCCAAATGTCTTTGGAGTCCCGACCCTTTTGCTTTTCCCGAGCACGTGTTCAGTTGTTGAACCACAACCTCATCGGGGACCACCGATGGTTCATCATCGGACCTCGATACACCAAAGGTCATGAGTTCCATTAGGAATCCTCGACTTGGTCTAGGGACCGATGAGAATCTATTCTCATCAAAATCGCATCCCTTGATTCAATTATTGTGTTAATCGAAACATGTTCATTAGGTTCAATAACATAAAACCTAAAAGCCTTGGAATGCTCAAGATATCCAACAAAGATGCGATCAATGCCTCTTTCACCCAAAGTTTTCAACTTTGGATCGTGGAGTCTTACAACAGACCCTACAACCCCAAACCTTGAGATAATTCAGTTGGGTTTCCTTTTAGTCCGAGTTCATAAGGGTAACCTTGTTCCTTTTATTTGGAACCCTATTTAATAAATAGCAAGTCGTTAACATAGCTTCACCCCGTAACCCTTGACTCATCCCGAATAGGACAACATGGAATTAACCATCTCCTTCACAGACCTGTTTTCCTTTCGTAAATACCATTTTTCTTTGAGGAGTATAGGGAGCGATAGTTTCATGGATAATACCAACAGAATGAAAGCACCGAGTATCCATGTACTCACCTCCCTATCGTCCTTAATCTTTTGATCAAAGACCCAAGTTGTAATTCAACTTCGCTTTTAAACACTTTGAATTTATCTAATGCTTCATCCTTGGTATGTAACGAGATAGACATAACAAAATCTAGAAGCATCATCAATAAATGTCACAAAGTACTTCTTATTCCCCAAAGAAGGAGTGGCATGCAAATCACACAGTCATCGTGAATAAGCTCCAAGATCTTAGTCTCACGACTAACACCCGAAAGGGTTTCTTGGTTATCTTGGTCAACATGCAAGTTTTACACTTTTCGGTGTCCATGTCAAAAGCAGGATTAAACCATCCCTAGACATATCTTGCATTCTTTTATTGTGAACATGACCAAGTCTAGCATGCCACAGGTAGAATCGGTCGATCATATGTGGTCACAAAAGTGAAATAATCATCGTTGGTAACATTAAGCCGAACATTTGATTACATAAATAACCAAAACCAATAAAACACCATGCTTAGAAAGCACAAATTTATCGATTCAATAACTTGTTTATATCCATGATTATTCAAAACACTACTTGAAACCAAGTTCTTCCTTATATCGTGAACATGAATAACATTAAACAAAGTTACAATCTTTCCGAACTAAACCTAAGATCTACACAACCACGACCATGCACCAAGGTCGTTGACTCATTCCATGTGAAGAATAGAACCATCATTCGGTGACTCATAAGTCTTGAACCGACTTCTATCTTTGCACACATGAACTGTTTCACCGAGTCAACCCACCACGCAACATCATCATCCGCACATAAAAGATTCGAGATACATATGTAACGTAATAAATCGAAAAGACTTATTAAACATATTCGACCTTTCGGTGAGTTGGTGAACCACCACTCCCGAACCATTAGTGCTCGATCCATTGGCTTTACCACCAACTTTAACACCTTTGCGGTCCCTTTTAATGTGACATGTTTTGCCACATTTCCAACAAGTAGGTGTTGCCTTCTTGTTTGGATCGCCTTGTGTTATCATGATATTTGCGTTTGCCTTTGTTGTCATTGTACCGGTGGAGTTGTTATGCTCCACCATATTGACAACAGATGGTCCAAAGAAGATTGCCACTCTTTGGCTTGTCATTATCCCGCACCTTGAGAGATTCCTCAATGCGGATGATCGCCAACTCAACAAGAGTTAACTCCTCCTTCATATGTTTCAAGGTATGCTTGAAATCTTTCCATGAAGGAGGAGTTTGTCAATGACACAAGAGACTTTGATAGCCTCATCCATGTTCATTTGGTGTTGTGTAAACCTTCCAAGTATTCCAAGAAGTTCATTGTATTGTTCCATAACCGGTCTTGAATCGGTCATTTTGTAATTTGTGAAATTACTAACAAGGAACTTCTTACTTGATGCATCCTCACCATATATTTGGCATCCAAGGAATCCCAGTTCTTTGGAAGATTCAAAGTTCGATAAATATCAAACAAAGAATCGACATACCATTCGAATAAGACCTCTGCATATGTAGTTATCATTCTCCCACTTGCTCCTCCTCCCGATCCGCTCCACGGTAGCATCATCACCATCATCGTGAATTGGAGTAGTCAACACATAGACCACACTCATGCTTGACAGAAGAAGTGCATCTTCTTCGCCACCTCCTAAAGTCCACCCTTCAAACTTATCAAGCTTGGCAAAGTTTGAAGCCATGTATTTCATTGCGGCAGTTGCCATTGATTATCACAAAATAGTTTACTTTGATTGTTGGGGTTATCTCCCGAGCAGGTTAAGACAATCAATGACGGTAGTAATACCACTAGGTGGTTACCGGATATCACTTGGAATCGTGTGATCACTTTCCAAAGTAAACTATTGATGAGTGTCTAAATACTCATCATTTTGTACCAATTAAACGCAAAAACATCCGAAAACACTTTAAATGCATCAAAATGATAAAATATCACAAATAAGTGTTTTATGTGTTTTAAATGCAAAATGTCAAAATCGGTGAAAACGATAAAGTTTGCATAATTGGCGCTTTAGTCCCCAAGTTTCAAAAATTGTCGAAATAGTCCCCGAGCACATAATTTCAAAAGTAAAATCACCAAAGGTCCTTTTAAAATCATAAGTTGTCAAATTTAGTCCTTTAGTGAAAAATATCAAAAGTTTGAGAAAATTACAAATTGGTCCTTCAAGTTTCAAAATTGGCAAAATTGGTCCCTGGAAAATGTGAAAATGACTGCTTTGATCCTTGAACTATTGATACTTGTCACTTTTAGTCCTTGGAGCAACTTTTCAAAATTGGCAGGTGTGGTCCCTCATGAATTGGATAATTACAAAACAAGTCCTTGAATTAATAAGCCATCCAATGACCCCTTCACCCATTTTTGACCCCTGCCATCTTATCAATTTGACCTCGCCACCCTTTTTGGCACGGTCACCAACCAAAGTCAAATAAGACTTTTCCCACCATCCATCTGTACATGTCTTCTCCCCAACTTGTGCTCGCAATATTCCTCCACCATCTCACCCACACCTTATCTCTTCTCCCCCTCATCATCACCTTACCCTCCACATTAAATGCCACCCCCCCTAGTGCTATATCACAGTCCACAGGTCAAATGGATTTTTCCCGCCAAAAACCAAGTCAAGGGCCAAGATCATTTCTAGCCATCCAATGGCTAGAATTGTTGCTGGGAATCAGTCAGAGGAGAGAGAGGAAGCCATTTGATGTATAAAAAGGGAAGAAGAAGAAGAAGATAGGCAGTAGTTAATTTTTATTTTCCAATGTATGTCGTATTTTAAATTTCTTAGACTTAAAAAGCTTTTCATTTGTACTTTCAAGTTTAATTGTATCAAATAACTTTGTTTAAGTGTATTGGAACTCACTTCAAGTATCAATTCGGATCAATGTTTCAAATTAGTATTTCATCTCCTTTGTTAAAATTCTCGGTTCTAAATCTCATGTATAAGCTTTATTCACTTATTTATGAGGTAAAACAAGCTTATACAAGCTCATAATAGCTTTTGTAAGCTCGCACTTAAATTTCATGCAACTTTGGATTTTGGTCAAAATAAGTCAAACATGAAGCAACAATGAAGCAGGAAGGATTTGGGTTGGTTCAGACATGGATTTGGGGTGATTATTAGTCATTGGGTTGGATTTGGTAGGTTAGTGGTTCTTGGTTCATTGGTTTGCTAGCCATTGTGGCTTTGGACATTTGTAAGTCAAGTTCAAGTCTCTTAGCATAATTAGTATTTGTAGTTTAAATCTGTTAAAAACTGTTCAAATAGTAGTAATTCAGTTATATTAAGTGAGTTTGATCATAAAATATACTGGTTCTGTGTTTGGATTTGTTTAAGTTTGCAAATCAGTGTACTAAAGGTGTGTTTGGTTTTACTTTGATAACTGTCTTATTGATATATTCAGTGATAGCTCTCTATTGGATCATGTTTCTTAAGCTCATTTGAGCACATTTCAGTCTTAGTTTGGGTCTGCAACTCCACAAAAGTCAAAATCTCAGATAATCATTCTCAACTGCTCATCTGTGTGGATTTGGATTTGCTAATTTCTTGTTTTGTGTTTAGAAGTGTTAAATATTGATTGCATTAGGTTCATTACATCATATAACATCTACATCAGTCACAAAAATGGAATCAAAGTTCACTTAAGTCAAAGTTCATCAATTTCTTCAAAAGTCAAAAGTGTGAAAAACCTGTTTTGGACTCAGTTAGAAGGATTTTTCATGATTTCATCTTTGGGTCTTAACAAGTGAGACTTGGCATTCTAAAAACTTCAACTGGTCTTTCTACTTATTACCATTTTAGCATAATTTTACAAATTTCTTATAAGCTTCAAACAAGCTCATCAACTTGGGCTTAGTTGCCCTGCTCACTGAACTCAGTTGATACTGAGTTTTTCTCAGATTTTGTGCAAGGTGCACAGGGCTCAATAGAGCTGGTCATGGTCTCAGATTCGGTGCATTTGGTCTCACCCGGTCTAGTCTAGATTCCAAGTTGTAGTTTTCATTTTGAGCTTATTTTAAGCTTGTGCTTGTGTCTAAAGATAGTACTTTAACTGCTTTTTAAGCAAGTAGCTCAAACATCAAATCTGTTGTAGATTGCAATTCTGTGGTATTAGCTTGTTGATTCTCATTGCATTTTGGTTATTTTAGCTTATTATAGCTTCTTTATCAGTTTGGTAGCCTTTGGATTTCAATTGCTTATCAAAGTGCTTATTTCAATAAGCACTTACACATCAGCTCCATAATTCCACACATAAGCACTTGTTTTTCCAATTTTCCTAGCTTCCAAATATAATTTTAGACTTTTCCTGTAATTTTCAGATTTTTCTAAGTTGTTTTGCTATTTTTCTTAATTTAAATTAGTTTTTAAGCATTTTTAATTAACTTTTAATACAAAAAATTCAGAAAAGGTTCTAAAAAATAATTTTTCATTTTTCTTAGGTTTAGATAAATATAAAAAGTAAAAAAATTAATTTTCCAGATTTTTCATAGTTTATTTTGTAATTTTTAGTAATTTAATTAGTTTTTAATAGTTTAAAATTCATAAAAATAGAAAACAATCGAAAAATACAAAAATAGTTTTGAAAATTCTCTTTTGATATTTCAGACTTTTCCATTTCATAATTTTATTTTTCTACCTTTATTTCCTATTTTCTTGTATTTTAGGTAATTATTTAATAGTTAAAAATAGTTTTAATTAATAATAATTAGATAATTAGTTATAAAATAATTTTCTTTTCTAATAATTTTCTTTTATCATTAGGGTTGTAAAATATCATTTTCATATTTTTAGGTTAATATTGCTTTATTTTCACATTTTATCTCAGACGTCGCGTAGTTTTTAATTCGTTTTATAAAACAAAAGAACAAAACATCATTTTAATAATAGTGATAGCGTTTATTTAATATTTTATCTTTTAGACTTTCTTTAATTTGTATTTAAGCCGTTGTAATTTGTTGGCTTTTTTCGTAGTAATAATCAAATCAAATCAGTATCTGCTCAAATCTTCTCGATCACTAAACGTCGACTATTCTCGCACGGCTCGTTGGGACATAACGACCGGGAAACACTATAATCTCCTGGACTTCATTGCATTCGTGCTTAAACTGTTTTAAGTTTCTTACAGCTAGCCATTCACAAGTGGCTTGCTTGCGTGAGATAACTTGACGGTTTTGCGCGAATCAAATTTTGGCGCCGCTGCCGGGGAGCTGTGCTAATTATCCTACGTTTAGCAGATTAGTGATTTGAATAATCACTCCTTGTTCATACCATCTATCTCTATCTATATATATATCTTCTTATAAAAAATCCAAAAACCCAAAAACAGCCAAAAACGTATAAAACACAAAAATATTTTTCTTTTTGTTTCTATATATGTATCAAATATAAAAATACAAAAAGATTTGTCGTTTTTCGAGTTTAATAATAACAACATAAAATCTTACCACCGAAACCAAGGCAAAGGCACTACCTAACTGGGGTGCGACCATAATAAGTTCCCGAACCAAAGATTTAAAACTTGCCTTTGTGTCCTTGATAGTGGTGTACCTTTTCAAAGAAGCCACTCATCTTGTGATTATTGGTTTAAGTTCACCGTTGTTTTGCCTCGATCTTGTTTTAATTGGATTTGTTGTTATATATACTTGTCAGAACCAGAAAACCCATAAAGATTCTTCTCACCCCATTTTTATAAAACGTCTTCATAATTCTCATTCTCATCTGAAAGATTTTCATAATTCCCATTTCTCTCCTTAGCTCGAGATTCATTAGAGTTAACTCTAGTGCATATGCACTCGCTCTTCTAGATCATTGAGTCCTTTTCGTGATCTAGCGGAAATTCCTAGACGACGTTCTCGAGACGCGTCGCCCAAATAGTCGAGCCCGAGATTCGTACTATTTCAAACAAAATGGCGATTTAACGTACTATGGCGGAAATGCTCGAGCACCCACCGAGGGTTATGGAGATGACATCATTCTACCAAGAATCAACTCGATCACTTGAATTAAAGACACATTTGATCACACTTGTGTCTACAAATCAATTCCACGGGTTTGATCGTGAAGACCCGTATGCACACATCCGTTGGTTTAACAAGTTGACTTCAACTATCAATTACAAGGATGTGCCACGTAAAGTCATCAAGTTGATACTATTTCCATTCTCACTGAGGGACAGCCCGGATTTGGTGGAAAAAGAACCCCTCGATCCATCGAAACTTGGGAGGAACTTGTTCAAAAGTTTGTCAATCATTTCTTTCCTCCATCAAAGACGACTAATCTTAAAAATGAAATTTCGGATTTCGTCAAAATTTCGATGAAAACTTTGGAGAGGCATGGGAGAGATTCAAAGATCTCCTTAGGAAATGCCCCATCATGAATTCACGAGCTTCAACAAATCAATATCTTTTACAATGGGTTGAATGGTAACGATCAAGATTCCTTGAATGCACCGCAGTGGCAATATCTTGAATCGTAAGCCTAAAGATGTGATTGAGATTTGCGAGCAAAATCGAAAGTTCCTATTTCTCGCAACAAAGTCAATACTCCGAACACTCCGCTTCTACATCTAATAACTCTTCGAAGTTAGGCGCTCCGATAGCGACTCTAACGGATGCCATCCGTTGTATGATTAAGGATGTTAAGGAAATCAAAAGCGAGATTCATAAACCGGAACCGATCAAAGCCGTAAACAAGGTGTGTGAAACTTGTAGTGGTCCACACGCGTATTATGATTGTCAAGCAACCGATGCTTCCTTTTACCAAGCTCCCGTAGCTTTGGTAAACCACAATCAATACCGACCACAGTCGATCCTCACTACTGCACCTAGCGGTATGACACCACCGGTTTTCCTCCTGCAAAACCATGGCAATCAAAATCGCTTTGTTCGAATCAAGGACAAAATTTCAATAACTCTCAAAATTTCAATCAAAACAGAACAATCACAACCCACCATATCAAGCTCCAATCGCAAAGTTATCAACAACCTTCTCATGCTCCCCACCAAATGACTTCATGAAAATTACCGAGTCAAGCATACGCTCAATGCAAACTCGGATCAATAACATGAGGGTTGAGCTAAAGAAGGAAATTGATACCACAATGTCTCGGCAGACAAATGAGTTGAAGAATATGATGAGCGTTTCATGAACATGAATATGAACCAAGCTTCATCATCTTCCGGAGGACTCCCAAGCAATACAATTACTAATCCCAATGCCGAGTTAAAGCCGTCACCACTCGTAGTGGTAAGACGCACAATGGACCTTCGACTCAATGCCTCCTCCACGGGAGCGGTGAGTCAAGTTACCAAGGATACAACGGACAAGGTGCAATTCTCAAGCCCACGAAGTATCAAGACACGTCCCACCTTCGGTAGTCCAATTTTAAGTCCGGAACCCGATGTTCGAAGAAAATCTTGAGCCGAAAACACTTCCATCCCGGCTCAAAAGTCTAGTTAGCTTCCTTACCCATCAAGAATGAATGATGAGAAGCTCAAAGACAAAACAAAGAGCAAATGGAAAAATTTTTCCAAATCTTCAATGAGCTTCACTTTGATATAAGCTTCGTTGATGCTCTCGTTCTAATGCCTAAATTTGCATCCACGCTTAAAGGCTTATCGAGCAACAAAGATAAGTTGTCCGAGATGACGAAAATCCTCTAAATGAGCAATGCTCGCCGCCATTCTTAATAAGCTTCCGAAAAGCTTGAAGACCCCGGCGGTTTTAATCCGTGTGATTTTTGGGGATGTTTCAATGCTCCGCCTTGGCCGATCTTGGCGCTAGCATTAACCTCATGCCACTCTCAAGATGGAAGAAACTGCTCTTCCTAAACTTTCATCCACTTGTATGACACTCGAGCTAGCGGACCGCACCATAACTCGTCCACTTGGGATAGCCGAGGATGTCGTGATGAAAGTGGGAAAATTTCACTTTCATGCCGACTTTGTTGTAGTAGACTTGATGCGGATCCTAGAGTTCCCTTATCTTGGGAGAGCTTTCTTAAGAACCAGTCGTGCTCGATTGATGTGTTTGCGGAAGAGTTGACCATACGGGTTGACAACGAAGAGCTCACATTGAATATCAACCGAACTCCAAACCTCTGTACAAACAGAGTGTTGCAACAATTGATCAAAGATCCGAAGATTCAATGCAACACTCTCAAACTTCACGGTTAAAACGAGTCACCAAAAATGTCTTTGAGCTCAAAGCTTTGAAAATTACCCCGGTTCAAACAAATGGTTTGAAAGTTGTACCGTGGAAGTCAAGAGTGTTCTTGATGATGACGATGATCTAGAATCGGAGACTTCATCGGAAGTGGTGGAAAGCGCTAGCTCTAAGAGCACACCACTTGTCCCACCTCCGAATCGCTTTGTCGCATCGAGTTTGTTAAGTCGTGGATGAAACTAAACTCTCTTGATTTCATCCGAGTTGGATGATGATGTTTGTGATCCAATGGGAGACATTCTTCCCATTGATGAATTGCTCAAAATGATCCATCATCTTCTAGTCTTATTCCGACTCTTCCATCCCTTCTCTCACTCCTAATGAGGAAGATGACAACTTTGGAATGAAGTCGATGCATTTCTTAGTGATGAGTCAATTCCAACGGAATTGATAACACTTACCTTGATCCGGAGGAGACATCCTTTTCCGGAAAATCATTGATTGAAGAACCGTTTCCCACCCTCCTCCCGGACATCTTCTTGACAATCACCATATAAGCTTCAAGTTTAAGCTTAAAATGTCAAAATGGTGATTTGCTTCTTTTCGATGAGGAATGGACTTGCATTGTCATGCATATCTTTGTTCCATTCTTCACAGATGGTGTGGTCGCTCTTTCCTTTTCTCTTCGGAATGAGGACACCATCTTTGACCCCGGTATCATTCTTTATAGTTTTACTATTAACAATACCGCAGTTGTATCTCGTCGGGTGGAACTTTCGATGTTCATATGTTTGTTAACACCGTGAACGAAAGCCCGATCGAGATTGGTTTTCCACGTTACTTTCCCCATGAACAAATGAATTGGGTCGAGTCAAGCTAGCGACTCGGTAATCAAAAACAATAGCTAAACATGGGTTTTCACCGTGTACCACCTAGTGTGGGGAGTTGCCCAGCACTGTTGTATATAAGATCTTCAAAAAAAAAAAAAAAAAAAAAAAAATCCTTGCTAAATAATGGCCGTAGTATTTCCCTTGTACGTTCTTTGTTCGGCATAACCGCCGTACTTTGAATATTGAGGGCAATATTCATTTCTAAGTGTGGGGAATTCTCACGAATTTTATCATATAATTATACCAATTCCCGCTTTTGGCCAAAATTTTTTTTTTTTTTGAGTAAGTGTTTACACTTTCTCATTTGGTTATCATCCGCCTTGTCTAATAAACAAAAGGATTGGCTAATCCAGAGCAAACGGCTCTTGGTAAAGATATCTCAAATCCGTTGACGGCTTACAATTTGCCCAAAATTGTATGGTATTCACCACCATATCCTTAAAAGTGAAGAGTTGGCTAGCCCGCAAGTTTATGGCTTGTGGTAAAGGCGGTGGAAAAACCATAATTGGTAATCAGCTCACCAAAGATAATATTGATAATTTATCTAAGAGTTGGCTAGTCCGAGCAAACGGCTTCGGTAAAGACAAATCAAAACCGTTGAAAGTCGGTGGTTTGCTCAAAATCACATGGTTATCATGTACCATGGTTCTTACTTGAACTAAAACATTTGGCTACTCCAAGTAATGGCTTTTGGTAAAGAGATTCAAATCCATTAATTTTTCTTAAAACATTGCTAGGGACTAGCAATATCTTAGTGTGGGGATTGATGAGTGTCTAAATACTCATCATTTTTGTACTAATTAAACGCAAAAACATCCGAAAACACTTTAAATGCATCAAAATGATAAAAATATCACAAATAAGTGTTTTATGTGTTTTAAATGCAAAATGTCAAAATCTGTGAAAACGATAAAGTTTGCATAATTGGCGCTTTAGTCCCCAAGTTTCAAAATTGTCGAAATAGTCCCCGAGCACATAATTTCAAAAGTAAAATCACCAAAGGTCCTTTTAAAATCATAAGTTGTCAAATTTAGTCCTTTGGTGAAAAATATCAAAAGTTTGAGAAAATTACAAATTGGTCCTTCAAGTTTCAAAATTGGCAAAATTGGTCCCTGGAAAATGTGAAAATGACAGCTTTGATCCTTGAACTATTGATACTTGTCACTTTTAGTCCGTGGAGCAACTTTTCAAAATTGGCAGGTGTGGTCCCTCATGAATTGGATAATTACAAAACAAGTCCTTGAATTAATAAGCCATCCAATGACCCCTTCACCCATTTTTGACCCCTGCCATCTTATCAATTTGACCCCTGCCACCCTTTTTGGCCTGGTCAGTCAACCAAAGTCAAATAAGACTTTTCCCACCATCCACTGTACACATGTCTTCTCCCCCAACTTGTGCCTGCAATATTCCCTCCACCATCTCACCCACACCTTATCTCTTCTCCCCCTCATCATCACCTTACCCTCCACATTAAATGCCACCCCCCCTAGTGCTATATCACAGTCCACAGGTCAAATGGATTTTTCCCGCCAAAAACCAAGTCAAGGGCCAAGATCATTTCTAGCCATCCAATGGCTAGAATTGTTCTTGGAATCATCGAGAGAGAGAGAAGCCATTTGATGTATAAAAGGGAAGAAGAAGAAGATAGGCGAGAGTTAATTTTTATTTTCCAATGTATGTCGATTTTAAATTTCTTAGACTTAAAAGCTTTTCATTTGTACTTTCAAGTTTAATTATATCAAATAACTTTGTTTAAGTGTATTGGAACTCACTTCAAGTATCAATTCAGATCAATGTTTCAAATTCGTATTTCATCTCCACTGTTAAAATTCTCAGTTTCTAAATCTCATGTATAAGCTTTATTCAGCTTATTTATGAGGTAAAACAAGCTTATACAAGCTCATAATAGCTTTTTGTAAGCCTGCACTTAAATTTCATGCAACTTTGGATTTTGGTCAAAATAAGTCAAACAGGAAGCAACAATGAAGCAGGAAGGATTTGGGTTGGTTCAGACATGGATTTGGGGTGATTATTAGTCATTGGGTTGGATTTGGTAGGTTAGTGGTTCTTGGTTCATTGGTTTGCTAGCCATTGTGGCTTTGGACATTTGTAAGTCAAGTTCAAGTCTCTTAGCATAATTAGTATTTGTAGTTTAAATCTGTTAAAAACTGTTCAAATAGTAGTAATTCAGTTATATTAAGTGAGTTTGATCATAAAATATTCTGGTTCTGTGTTTGGATTTGTTTAAGTTTGCAAATCAGTGTACTAAAGGTGTGTTTGGTTTTACTTTGATAACTGTCTTATTGATATATTCAGTGATAGCTCTCTATTGGATCATGTTTCTTAAGCTCATTTGAGCACATTTCAGTCTTAGTTTGGGTCTGCAACTCCACAAAAGTCAAAATCTCAGATAATCATTCTCAACTGCTCATCTGTGTGGATTTGGATTTGCTAGTTTCTTGTTTTGTGTTTAGAAGTGTTAAATATTGATTGCATTAGGTTCATTACATCATATAACATCTACATCAGCCACAAAAATGGAATCAAAGTTCACTTAAGTCAAAGTTCATCAATTTCTTCAAAAGTCAAAAGTGTGAAAAACTGTTTTGGACTCGATTAGAAGGATTTTCATGATTTCATCTTTGGGTCTTAACAAGTGAGACTTGGCATTCAAAAACTTCAACTGGTCTTTCTACTTATTACCATTTTAGCATAATTTTACAAATTTCTTATAAGCTTCAAACAAGCTCATCAACTTGGGCTTAGTTGCCGCTTTCATCGAACTCGGTTGATCTTGAGTTTTTCTCGATTTTGTGCAAGGTGCAGGGCTCAATAGAATTGGTCATGGTCAATTGGTGCATTTGGTCTCACCCAGGTCTAGTCTAGATTCCAAGTTGTAGTTTTCATTTTGAGCTTATTTTTAAGCTTGTGCTTGTGTCTAAAGATAGTACTCAGAATCTGTTTTTAAGCAAGTAGCTCAAACATCAAATCTGTTGTAGATTGCAATTCTGTGGTATTAGCTTGTTGATTCTCATTGCATTTTGGTTATTTTAGCTTATTATAGCTTCTTTATCAGTTTGGTAGCCTTTGGATTTCAATTGCTTATCAAAGTGCTTATTTCAATAAGCACTTACACATCAGCTCCATAATTCCACACATAAGCACTTGTTTTTCCAATTTTCCTAGCTTCCAAATATAATTTTAGACTTTTCCTGTAATTCTCAGATTTTTCTAAGTTGTTTTGCTATTTTTCTTAATTTAAATTAGTTTTTAAGCATTTTTAATTAACTTTTAATACAAAAAAATTCAGAAAAGGTTCTAAAAATAATTTTCATTTTCTTAGGTTTAGATAAATATAAAAAGTAAAAAAAATTAATTTTCCAGATTTTTCATAGTTTATTTTGTAATTTTTAGTAATTTAATTAGTTTTTAATAGTTTAAAATTCATAAAAAATAGAAAAACAATCAGAAAAATACAAAAATAGTTTTGAAAATTCTCTTTTGATATTTCAGACTTTTCCATTTCATAATTTTATTTTTCTACCTTTATTTCCTATTTTCTTGTATTTTAGGTAATTATTTAATAGTTAAAAATAGTTTTTAATTAATAATAATTAGATAATTAGTTATAAAAATAATTTTCTTTTTCTAATAATTTTCTTTTATCATTAGGGTTGTAAAAATATCATTTTCATATTTTTAGGGTTAATATTGCTTTATTTTCACATTTTTATCTGTACGTCGCGTAGTTTTTAATTCAGTTTTATAAAAACAAAAAGAACAAAAACATCATTTTAATAATAGTGATAGCGTTTATTTAATATTTTTATCTTTTTAGACTTTCTTTAATTTGTATTTAAGCCGTTGTAATTTGTTGGCTTTTTCTGTAGTAATAATCAAATCAAATCTCTGTATCTGTTCAAATCTTCTCGATCACTAAACGTCTGACTATTCTCGCACGGCTCGTTGGGACATAACGACCTGGGGAAACACTATACTCTCCTGGACTTCATTGCATTCGTGCTTAAACTGTTTTAAGCTTCTTACAGCTAGCCATTCACAAGTGGCTTGCTTGCGTGAGATAACTTGACGGTTTTGCGCGAATCAACTATTCGACCCTAATGCCTGGGTATCACGAATATCTACTTGGGATAAGACCAAATGCAGTTTGAGAATTAGGCACAATTCTATAACCCTTTCACTAATAAGTGTTTACGTTTTCTGTGTATCTATCATGCATGTTCAGATCTCCTATATATAGGAGGTTACTCTTGAGCTATTCCAATGGAATTATGAGTATTAATCGGCCCATTAATAGCCTCATAAGTATCCCTATTATAGCCGTTAGTGGTTACATGACCAATTAAACGTGGTCATAAAGAAGTTGTAATCGCCATTTAGCAAGACTTTCCATAAGCGAGACTTTCCACTAGCGGTACTTTCACTTGCGGTGGAAGTACAACCTATCGATGGAAACACCGCTTATCAAGACTTTCATAGCACTATCGGTGGATACACCACTTCTGGAAACACCGCCTATCGCTGGAAACACTACTTATCGCTGGAAACCACAAGCAAGACTTTCACCGCAGTACTTTCACCATCAAGATTTTCACCAAGCAAGACTTTCACCAAGACTACCAATACAAACCACTATATGAGTCAGGGTGTTCATGGACCTTATGGGTGTACACTCCGTACCTCCTAACCCATTACAAGGTGTGAACTAATCCCACAAGTTCACTAAATTTTCCAACATCGTGCCCATCGTGGGAGTGAAATAGAAATGTTGGAACATTAGATTCTTACAATGTTCTTTGGAGGGATGCGAGAGCGTTTTTAAACAGTGGAAATTGTGTCGTTTTAAAAAGTGTTCGAAAATAGAGTGTCAAACCTATCAATTGTTTATGATGAACTCCAAGTTGTGTCTTTTTCTTGGTTTTCGAATGAGCTAAAGGTGTGACTACTTCTTGGGTGGATTGGTGCTCGAGTCCTTATAATGTAGCAAGAGTTGACATGGTTTCTCCACAGCTTATGTGACCATGTTTTCTGTTGCTAAGAATGCTTTAAAGTTGGTTTTCCTTTCTATTGAAAAGTTGAAGTTCGGATATAGGCTACTGCCATGCGTTTTGCTACTTGGCATTATTATGTCCACCGGGCAATTTTTGGTTTGATTTCACTTTTGTAAGTCACGTAGTGAAGCTAAGAACAGGGGAAACCTGTCATCGAACAAACATATTAGACTTTGGAATGGTTGTTTTTGTTGGATGGTTACTGGACTCTAATGGTTTGTCGAAAAACAAGGTGATTAATATATATATATATAAAGTAACACAAAAGAAGAATTGAATGATGTTTATTTCATAACAAAACATGTATACTACTTCCCTTATGATATCCACAAATTGTTATAAACATAAAGGATGAATCATTACTTACAACAAATTAAAAAAGTGTAAATTTTGATGTTGAGTGTAAACTTATTCCCACATCGAGAAGGAAGAAAAACAAATGTATGTATATACTCCTATAGTCACTTACCTTATTGACTTGTATAGTCACTTACCTTATTAACTTGTTTTCATGATTTTAGTATATATATGTGTTATATTTAATTCCACTAGTTATGATGCCCGCGCACGCGCGAGTTTTTTCTAAAATTTTTAATAACGTATTTTTGTTTATTATAAAAACAAATAGGTTATTTTTTGTTTTCTATTTTTATTACAGTTCTTAATTTTGTTTTATAATTATGTTTGATGTACGTTGTAAAAGGTCATATATGTTATTTTCGTAGAGGGTAAAAGCTATAAAATAGCCATGTACTTTTAAGTTTTGGCCAACTTGAAAGAGTTACTTTTTTATTATCTAACTAAACCACACCAATATGACCCGTTTATTTTAAACTATCAACTGAAATGGATATATTTTGCCCTTGTCTTACATGATTTTCGATAGTATAATTGAAGGCGTAAAAAAAATCATAATAATAGCGTCATACATGTGTATGTACTTTTAATGATTTTTTGTATTGTATTCTTAGACTATTCAGATTCAAAGGTGCTTATGTTATAAAAATTTAATGTACTAACTTATTATTAAAAAGTTTTCACAAAAGTTTTTTGTAAAAAAATATTAACTCATCTGACATGTCTCGTCTCCACTGGTTTTGACCCATCACCAAACTCACCTATTTGTCACTTATGCTTAGCCTACATTGTTATACTTTTGGTTTCTGTTATATTCATTCATGTTCCTTGTACTTTCCTACAATTCACCGCTAAAGGCATGATAGTTAAATAAGGTACATTCATTATAGCGAGATAAGCAAATTAACTCGATGCTTTCATCTAATTTATGTTATTCCATGAAGTATTAAACTTGTTCTTCCAAAGAAATCACCAAGAGGTTGTTCGGTCATTGACTAAGACTCTATCCAAGAAATTGAAGTATTACATGTGAAAATTTTGACTTGTTACTAATGAAATGGGTTAATTAAGCACTAATCCTCGGCGCAGAATATAATCCTAAAGTACTCCAAAGACTCAAATATAGTAAATAAAGAAGGTGGTAAGACCCTTGCAGAGTTCCCCGTACATCAATGTGGTTTTCAAACTTTCTATTCTTCATTTAAAACATGCTAAGATTTTCAATTCGTATTATAGATGTGAATTATAAATTTGTTACCAATTCTTTTTATAACTACCAATCTTTATCTCCCCGTTAATAACATGTTTAATCATTGTTGCCATACTATAATATTTAGATAGATAAAAGAGAGTACATATTGCCATATTTGACAAAATACTTCACCAACAAAATTTCAACATTTTTGGTTATGGCAACATTTACCATTGACAACTCATTATATATTCATGCGGCAAACACTTTGATTTTATTAATTTCGTTCTTCGGTTATCAAGTATATTTTCTTCTTGATTGTAAAATAGAAAGAGACTAACTCACCTAGAGACTATAGTTTAAAAGTTTAAGCTCTTATAAGTTCTGATAAGCCACCTCCCAAACATAGCCTCACTACATAAGGGATTCCTTGCCATAAAGTTATGAACTAACAATGTAACCAATCATAATACATTAATAATTCTCTGAAATACTTATCTAATACTCGATAAATATATGTTATACAGGTATTACTACATGCGATTTTTTGCTAATAATATATAAATTAAATTTTAGAAAAAACCCCATGCGTGCACGGGTTTATCAAGACCGCAATGATCTTAGGTGACTCAATAATTTGTCCTATTAGTTTTGTTCTTCGATATTGGGTACGTTTCATCTAGTTGATCAGTCTAGCTTTGTTCAAACCGGATGCGCGCTTTTATGTTACTTTTCATAACTAAATGGAAAAGAGCACAAAAGAGAGAGCATAAAGAATTAAAGTTGAACTTAACCTGATCTAACCCACAAGAATAAACATTGACATGCAAATGCACCACCTCTTCTAATTACAAACGTATTAGATTATGGCAAATTAATCTTGGGTGGCTTTTCTAGTTCACAAAATAAACGGGTTGAGCAAGTTGGCTACCATGTTACAACACAGTTTACATACATTGATAGTGCATAACAAATTATGTTCAGTAATACAACACTATCCCAACACAGCAAAAACGAAAACTATTAGCAACCCGATCTCTAACTTTCTATCCCCATCAGTGAAATGACATTGCATCACAAAAGACAACACAGAGTGACATACAGGGATTCGAAGCAAGCATAACCTCATCACATAACATACATTGAGATTAAACCAGGTCTTTAGTTTAAAAAAGATAATGCAGACAAATTAAAAACCAGCTTCCAATAATAGTGCGAGAAAAGAGTATAAAGGGTTTATCAAAACGACACTGACTGTGCTTCAAAAGACTAGTTTTTTGTAGCTTCATATTTCTTACATGACCTGACCAACTATGGAGTTGCATATACGTTCAACTTCTTTCTTCTTGTCCTCTATCACATTGATTTCTGCTACCTTATTCACATCAAGCCAATTAATTGCCTCCTCAACCACATTATCCATCTTCTTCAAATCTTCCAGAAATAGCTAGCTTGCGCTTGATGTTGCTATCCATTAATTTTGTTTTTATGGCATAAATGTAATCTTCCAATGCATTATAAGCCTCTGTCTTCTTTTTGTATTTTTGATCGTCATATTTGTATCTTTCTGCATCTTCCAACATTTTATCAATTTCATCCTTTGTAAGTCTTCCATTGTCGTTTTGGCCTCCATAATTGATATAATACTCACGTTTAAAATAAATATACAAACCAATCAGTGGTTTTATGCCTCATTGAACAATTCTAATTGCTTCTAAAAGACCTATTATTTTTAGTAATGCACCCGCTTGACCCGTAAAAAGAGAGTTAAGCTACCAATCTGACATGTTTAAATTGTTAACCAAGAATGCCTTTGTAGGAAAATTTAAATAAAACTTTCATAAAAAAATACAAATATAAACATGGTATTAAGAGATAATTGTGTTTTGAAATGATCAAATTTACTCCAATAGTGCACCTGATATTTCTGCTACCTCTATATAAAGTTATATTGACCATGTTTATCCTACTTTTCCACCAGTTGAAAATAATTTACCTCAAAATGCAATCCCAAACACCCTCATAAGGAGTTTGATCTTTGGACAGAGGTAACACAGCTTCATTCATCTTTTGAACCGTCTCGACCCTTCTCTTTTAATTCCTTTACCTAAAATATGTCATGGTAATTTACATCATGTTAATAATTGTCTTTCAATGAAATATAGTTATAAGGTTGTACGCAAGGATTAGACATGAGTAAAAGTTACTTATAGGGTAAATCTAAGTCATACATAGGATAGGTAATTACTTATCGGTCCTTACTACAAAATGCCTGCCTAAAAAATACGGTCGCCACTTCTGAATTGCCAATACTATCGCAATTAATTCTCTTTCATAAAATGCCTTCAATCTAGTGCGAGACCCCAAAACTTGGCTGAAATAAGCAATTGGTCTAGCTTCTTGCATTAGCACCGCACCAAACCCGTACCCCGACGCATCCGTTTCAACAATAAATACCTTATTAAAATCTGGTAAGGCGAGTACTGGTACTTTCGTCATAGCATCATTGTGTCACAATCATGGAAAGGTTAACTAACTCGGAGCAAAGGTGCGTACGGGAACAAAAAAAACTTAAGCTAACATAAACATAAAACTAAAATATGCAATGCATTTAAAAAAAAAGATCTACATATAAACACAAACTCAAAATATCAAAACTTACTATCAGAGTAAAATGGTTGTTCCAGCAATGCTTATAACAACTCGTAAATTTCCCTACCGATTTTCGCGGCCATATTTTTTTTCTTCTTCGTTTCGAACTTTAAACACGACAAGTCACGGGATATTTTTCACCTCGACCTTGATAATAAAAATTATATAAAATAAATATATAATAAACTTTTATATTTTTATTTCTCACCGGGCTCCTTTTTTTTTACCGAAACCCGATCCACACCTTATAATATCTTCTTGAGCTCGCGTGTTCAACCCAACACCTTTTAACTAAATCATTTGGGCTTAATCTTTTATTTTCAACTCAAGCGTATCCCATTTATATTTTGTAAAACAAGTTGACAAGTAAATTGGAAACTTGTGTTTCTTTGTTCTGTGTGACTAGCGAAGCAATAAAGCAAAACACAAGATATTAATCCTTTGGTCTAATAATAAAAGCATGCATGTGTATGTTGATATCAACCAATACCTTTTCTTTTTTCTGTGATCCCACACGAGTACAAGCATAAAGCAAAAACTAAAATATAAAAACTTGGTTTTCATACAGGCTTGCGTGTGTATGTGGTCAAGGGGACACAAAAGCAAATCAAAGCTACCCTAAAACCATTTTTAAATTAAACCTATTATACATTTGACCAAAGACTTTCTAGTTCACTAAATAACATCTTAGACCTTAGTGTAATGAACCTCCAATGGGAGACAACTTGGTAACAAATCTCTATTTGTTTCTTTCTTTTGTTCGACTGCCACAAACCGAGCGCCTCCCTATGTTGGAATTATATAACATGACAAATCATAAATATAAACAATAAACATCAAAGTAAGTGCGGAAGCGTATAGGAACATATAATGAATAATTAATTAACTAAAGAATAAAGTATGCGTACACTTTTTTTTTTATTCTAGGCGAACAAGAATCAAATCCACAAACTAGCAATTAGGATGAACCCTAATTAGGGTTTATAAGATTATAAGAATTACCCCTTGCCGTTTTGTAATTCAATCCAAGATACAATCAATAGTGTGATTGTACCACGTTCTTGTACACACGTACTATAACAAATTAAAGTAATGCTAGTTTTAATTAAACAAAATAACTTTGTTTTGGAAAAGATGTAGATCGACACCCATAAGGGTTGTACGATCGATTGAAGCAAAAAACACACACAAACAATTTAGGTTTTTAGCTTATGAGTACAAGAGATGGAAAAATAAAACCCCTAGCCTTGTTTATATACCCAACTAAACTTGGTGCACAAGTTGGCTATGGATTGGTTTATGGAAACCATATGGACGATCGGTTTAGGAAACCCACAAGGGATTCTAGAACCTTCTCGATCTCTAATTTCATCTTTAGTCCTTCCCAAATATATTTAATGACCGTTAGTCCATTACAACTAATTACTTAACGTCCGTTATAGTTATTTCGTTTAATTAATAAATAAATATAACTATTACATTTAATTATTAACTTTAATTCTCATACGTAAAGTGTGCAATCCCGTGGTCTCAAGTTCGATCCTAACACACATCTATTAATTTATAGTCCATAAAACCAACAGCTCCCACTTGGACATATCTTAATAGAGTGATCACATCGGTTAGCGTCTAGCAACACTTCGATGCCTCTAGTACAACTCGAGCAAGGCTCCTGGAAAACCTTTTAATGATTTCTCATTATTATTATCCTTTTGTTTCTAATACCATGTTAAATAAAGATATGAAATTAAGTCATTCTTTATTCAACTATTCTGTTTCTCGTTATTAGTGATTGAACAAGATTACCAAATCTTCGAACATATTCTGGGAGAACTTTGGGCATGGCCATGCAAACATCTTGTCAACCCTACGAGGGCCCAAGAAGATTAAACTCCAAAATAAATTTGAAGGAACAAATTCTATCTTGACTACGAGAATAACCCACGAACTTTGCAACACTTCGTGAAACAACCCTTATGACTACCGATTACATTATAACGTTAAGTTGTTCCACGTAGTGCACTACATTCATGACACTTATCTGGTATCTCAAGTCTGAGGATAACTATTTATAATTTACTTATAACAATATCCACAAAGTAAATTATGTATTTGGGATAAGTCCTATATTCAATCCATTGAATATCATCTGAAATTGGTATGCATTCTCATCAATATACTTTCAAGTATATTCTACCATATCTCTCAGATTTGTCTTAGTTTAATGATACTCCCATATCATTAATTGACAACGGACGATTTAGAATAAATAAATTTACTCACGGATTAAACATGCAAATATAGGATACAATATATTATAAAATCAAACATACCAAGTATTTGATTTATTATAACAATTGTTTAACATCCCTTATCCAAATACCAAATAGATCAATGCATGAAAATTCCTGTTGATGAATTATGCCTCAAGTAATGACAATCATACTTGTTTACAAGACATAAATCAACCAACTTGATCTATCATAATTTTGAGAATACTTATTTCAAGAATTCAATTAGTGAAGTCCTTGTATGTGTGCATTCACCAATCCACATAATAATTCAAAAAGTGTGTGACATCCTCTATCACCAATTTTATGACAATTTAAACTTTCAAACATTTAATGTTTAAAGTATTCTTATTCTTTAATGTATAATGCAACTGTGCTTTTAGTAGCACAACTAGTTCTCATGGCCATTAACAAGGATGAAATCCTACCATGACTAGTATTGAGTGTCATCTCAATTAAACCAGCATCATTGTATACAAACAACAATATGCTCATTAAAACTCCGTAAACTTTAATATCTTATTGTGTAATGTTTGATGCTTTCCTAACTTTCAAGTTTAAAGCTGATGACAATTTGCACAACATTTGACATATTGTTCATCCATAGAATCTAGGAGCAATTCCAGGTTTTGAGGATGTAATTCTATTAGAATATTCATTACACAAGTTATCTAATAACTTTTAATTAGATATCAATGTTGTCAAATCATCTATCATTTAAGAATGATACAACAATTTTAATACACAACATGATGTACATGATGAATCTATATTCAAACTTAGAATTCATTCACGTTCTATCTTGTTAAAATATATTTATCAATTTCCCAAATGATATATCATGTTTTATTAGAATCATTTATTTTACTGCACATGTTTATTAACAATAAACATATATTTCAAGATTGTATGTTTTAATTCTTAAATCTCACAAGTGAAGTTTCATTCCAATCTAAGACTTAACATTTAGCTTACAAGGAATGTTGCTTACTATATGTTATACAACATATAAGATTTAAGACCTTAACATAATACTCCCACTAGCTTTCAGGAATACTTAAAATTTATCTTACTTTAATTATAAATCGAAAAATGGGATTTAATAATTAATCATAAGAATAATTTCATAGATGCATGCATTTATCCATTTATGAATTATTTGCACTTCGTACACTTTTAAAGATTATATGAATTCAAAAAACCTTTCAATTACTTACCGTCCTCGCTCAAGTAATTTCTCAAGAAAGAGTTTTGATATTCCATTGTCATATTTCATATTAATGAAAACAAGTATGACAATTATCATCTTTATATATTTAATGTGTCTAGAAAAGAATATTCAATCATAATTAATTGCTTAAGTATGATTAATAATCTTGTCATAAAGCGTGCATTAAATATGTACAATATTGTCCATATGATTTCTACATAGAAATTCAAACCACTAGGGTTTTTCATCTCTTTGAAAAAACTCATTTCCATTCTCTAGTCTAACTATTAAGATAAACCAAATTTCCAAAATTGATTATCTTTATGGACAGCATCTTTAACATTCATAGTATGAGTAATTTACCCAATTCAATATTCGGTAATCCATCATAATGATTATCAGGTTTACTATAATCCTGTAACTCATATTTCTCAACATATAAGTCAAATATCTGAGATATCCTTGCATATCTATGAATGAAAATTCCATCATCTTGAGGTCTATCATTTACATGTCTAACCTCATCATGATATTGTTTTATTATTTATAGTCTTCTTTGAGATGTTCCGGTTTGAGAACAGCTAGAGCAGCTGCGAAACCCTGTCAAGGAAATTCTTCGGAATTTTACGATCTGAGCGATACATGTCGCGATCAGCGGGAACCGTGGGCGTGTACCTCAATTCAACGAAAGTGATCAAAGACACTTTCGTGCGATTTGTTGCTAGCTTGTTGTATGCGGTCGCCCGAGCGTTTCGGTGATCACGAATGAAGCGGTCAATTCATAGCCGCATGCTCATAACACATTCATCTCAAAAGAAATCATGATTTGTGCATCAATGACTCGATATTTTCACTCCATGCTTGCTTTCGCTGCGCCAATATCATGAATCAACTAAAGCTTCCGCTACTCGATGAGAAGATTTCATGATCCGAATGTGAGCATATCGGTCCTAAAGTCACAACATCACATAATACCAACACCACAAAGGATGTGTCGAGATTGTTGATAGTGATGATCTCAAAGATGGCTCAAAATGATTATCACGTGGATCGGTAAAGACCTCCACTTGAAGTAACCAAACATGCAATGTGAAGAATCAATGTCTCGACCTTAGGAGCAAAGGACTACATCAAGAATGCAAGATCAATTGTTAAATGTAATATCTATTTGTATTCAATGTAATTTTGGTACATGATTGAGGTGACCTCCTTAGGGAGATTGTTAGGAATTAGAAATTCCGGTATTAAAGAGTCGGTCACCTCAAGTATATGTAATCGTTAGAAAGCTCGTGATCGTAGTTCATTTAAGTTTAGTAGTATTTAGTTAAGTAACACCGTGGAGGACAGACGGGTCTTTACCTTTGTATGCGATCCACGGCCAAAGTGTGGCGTTTTATGTAAGACTATAAATACTCTCTACCTCCCAAGGTAGAGTTGAACTCATAATAATATCTTTCACTTTCTCTCACTAAGTTCCCTAAACCTCTAACTTTCTCTCTAGAATTCCATCTATATGCTACTTTGTGTTATGGTTTGATGTGTATGTGAAAGTTATATCTTACGAGTTGATTATGGCGACGGACCTTGTCGTGGCACACCTCAATGTTGATAAAGCGAAGTTTTTGCCACAAGAGGACCCAGGCGGGTATGATGGTGTTTTTCCCTAATATTTCGCCCCTCACATGGTGTTAAATTATTGGGTGGACTGTTAGTGTGGATTTGGAGTTTGGTAGTAAGTTGGTGCTGAAAAGGGTTGCTAAAACTATTGAACTTATGGGCGGTTGCTAAACTTAATGACCCTCAATTCGAGTTGTTGTTACTCCGTACATGTCTTGGTATCTCTAAGCTCTATTTTTCTATCGCATGTTCTCCTCGGGTCTTTGAGTGTGCTCGGGTTTCTTTTGATCTGACTCTTCGTTCTTCTTTGGAGCGTATTGTCCTTTATACGGGCTGGTTTTGGCGGTAGCGGTGGAGACTCGCCACCTTACCTTTTGCTTTTGGGGACTTGGTTTATATTACTGCGGTGATGTCTTGAACTATGCCTTCCTTGCTTCTACACTTTAATCGGTGACCTCTGAGACTAAGCTTCTTCGTGGTTACGGTATCGTAGCGCTGGTCCCTCTTTTGATGATGCTCTATGTACATTCAATGTGAATATGGATATTGACCTTTTGAGTAACCCTAGCGAGGTCGCGCCCCAAACTTATGAAGAAATTGGCGAGATATATATTTGGTCGGGTTTCTCAAGCTGTTGAATCTAATTTCCATCTTTCCGCAGCGGATGGCGTTATGGAGTTCTCTAAAGGAGGATCATACTTGATTGGCTTAGGGTGGCTCAAATATCTGGATTGGGACAAACTATGAATGTCGGGGCTTATCGTTGTGTCTTGTGTTATCGTTTGGGTGTTCCTCTTTCCTTGTTCGGTGCACCGTGTTCACTCTGCTCTAAGGTTTTCTGGATATATCTACGGGGATCACGATATTTCGTGTGCGGGTATTGTTGGCATTTAACATCGGCATAACCTTGTGCGTGATGTTCTTGTTGATATATGCTCTCGGTCAGGGATTTCTGCTCGTAAGGAGGTGGATATTGGGCTTTTTGGAGATGGGGACAGATCTCCGGTATCTGGATTGGGACAGACTATGAGTGCCAGGGCTTATCGGTGTGTACTGTGTTATCGTTTGGGTATTCCTCTTTTCACTGTTCAGGTGCCGTGTTCTGCTTGCTCTAAGGTTTTCTGGAGATATTTATGGGGATCACGCTGTTTGTCTTGGTATTGTTGGCATTAAACATCGTCACAACCTTGTGCGCGATGTTCTTGTTGACATATGCTCTCGATCGAGGATTTCCGCTCGCAAGGAGGTGGATATTGGGCTTTTGGAGATGGGGACGAGTCCTTGCGGCCGGTGACATACTACTCTATTCTTGGGATAGTGGGCGTGATGTATGTGTTGATCTTACGGGTTACGTCGCCTTTGGCGCAATCGGTTTGATTGATTTTATACCGGGCGTGCGATCGTGATCTGCTCGGCATAAGCGAGTCAAGTCGAGGCCAAATGTGCGGATATTGGGTATGGGTTTCTCCTTCTCTTTTTCTTCTTTGGGAGAACTTGAGAAAGATCGATCACTTTACTCAAGTGTATTCGGCGTTTCTCGATGACTCGGGACATTGGGCGCGTGCGGTGATTCATATTTTAATAGGATTGGTTTTACCATTGCTAGAGTGTAGGGGCTCGATTGGTTTGAGGCTTCCCACTAATCTTTTGTAATCCTATGAGTTTTTAATAAAGTTTGATTTATAAAAAAAAAAATAATAATAATAATAATAATAATAATAATAATAATAATAGTAAATCCTTTGTGTTTCAAAACGGTTTCTCTCTAGTTTGTGTGGGCGACTGGGACTTTTCACGATCATGGATGATCTTCATGATCTCATTACTCAATGATCCGTCGCTTCCATTCAACACTCACAGTTGAATCGTGTTTCCTTTCTACCGGGTACATAATTTTCTTTTAGGGTTCCTTTTGGTGGTTTATCTTCTTCGTTTATTTTTTTAGGGTTTCGTTTTGAGACCCGATCTATTGCGATGGGTTTATCTTTGCTATATAACGTTGTGGGGATTGATCGCATCTTCTTAATGGTTATTTAGGCTCGGTTTTTTCGTGGGTGATCGGCTTATTCATTTGGTAGGGTTTCGTTTGGGACCTTTCGATTTGTGGATTACCGCTATTGGTTTGTTTCCTTGAAATTGTTGTAGGGGCGTTTGCATCTGCCTTTGCTTTGAGTATTCGTTGCATTTTGTTTTGGGTTGTAGCAATTCTGATGTCGAGTTCTTTTGGTGGTTTGGTTCCTAGGCACTTGTTTTTGGGTTACTACAAGTTTCTGGTTGCCACGTTTGGGGTTTGGCCTGGTGTCTACTTGCATGCACGCTTCGTTTGTGGGTACTATTGGTGGGGTTTTTTTGGTTCTTTTTGGCTTCTTGTGGTATTAAAGGAATAGCATATTGGTGCAGGTGTAGTGTTTTTTTAAAATACAAAGGTTACTCTCATTTAGTTGTGTGGGTCCGCTTTGTGTTTGATGAAGTGACTCATTGTAATAACATATTGGTATTAGTTTGGTATTTCTTGTTGGTATTATTTTTAGCGGTTTGATTTTGATTGTCGTGGTGGTTGGTACGTTGTTGTGATCATTATGGCTATTATACGGTTTCATTGTCCTTTTGTTGGCCTTTGTGGTTGTCATGATGGTAGTGGAAACGGTCTTACTAGAACTTCTTTGATCACCCACCTTGAGATCGTCATTTTGTTGGGGATCGTTAGCTATCACTAAACATTCTCAGCTACTAGTATTGTTGTTTTCGAGGCGGTGAAGTTCGTTGAAACGTATGGGTCTTTGGTTATGTGGTGTTTGTTTTAAGGCGCATACCTTTCGTTCTAAGTGTCGGCATGGTTCGATTTTGTGTCACCCCCGATTGTGGTGATGGCGTTGTTAGGTTCGTGTTGTTTGATCTCGCTCAAGCCACAAGTTCCTTCTTATTCAACTTGCCCTTGTTGAAGATTTGGTTTTGGACGAGCATCATGGTTTTGATTTATCTCTTCTTGACACTTTGCTTTCTAAGGGGTTGCGCACTGTCAAATCCATCCCTCCCAAGTGTCGCTTGGGGTTTTCTCGCGTATTGAAAGGAGCTCTTGCTAAGGTGATCTGCACACCTGATGACATTTCTTGCTGGGTTAGTTTGTTAGTCCTACCTCTTTGTCTCCTTAAAATCTTTTGCCCGAGGAGTAATATAGAGTGTAGGTCTGCTATTAAGCGTCAGCGTCAAGAAGAGTATATTTCTAATGCCATTCGATCTTGGGGCATGCCGGGTGGTAGCTTGCAACTTGTTAGAGAGGCTTTAGTTGAACCCTCCCCATCATGGTGTAATATTGATGAGGAAAATTTGGACTTGGGTGAGCGTTGTGTCAAGCAGTGTAAGAGAAAGATTTGTGATGGACATTATCTGCGGTGTCGAGTTCTCTCTCTTACGGTGTTGCCCTTATAATGATGCTACTCTTGAGGACTTAAATGCTAAGCACCCTTTTAAGTCTCCTCCTTCTTTGCCACATATACCTATTGATCGCATCACCTCATTGCATCTCCTGCTGTGATTCTTGATATGATTAAGAGTTTCCTCGTAGTGCGTCTTGTGGTCGGGATGGTTTGCGTGCCCAACACCTTTTGGATTGTTTTAGTGGTCTTCTTTGTTGCTATTTACGATGAGTTGATCGCCTATCACCCAGTGGTGAATCTTTTCTTAGCGGTAAATGCCCCAGGCGTTGGGTGAGTATATTGCTAGTGCTCTCTCACCGCTAGTCAAGCCGGTGGTGGCATCCGTCCTATTCTTGTGGGGACCATTTGGGCGTTTAGTCTCCAAGGTTAGTCTTCTATGATTGGCCATTCTTTGGATGGTTATTTAAATGATCTGATTCGGTGTTGGGGTTTACGGAGGAGGAGGCTATTCTTCATGCGGTGAATCGGTTTATTGAAGACCGTGGAGATGATGTGGGTCTTTCGATGTTGTTGGTGGATTTCAAAAACGCCTTTAATTTGGTGGATCGTGAGGTTATGTTACAGGAGGTTCGCCTTCGTTGTCCTGCTATTTCACATTGGGTTGAATTTTGTTACTCCAGCCCAGCTAGATTATATTACGGGGAACATACTTTATGGTCGCACCAAGGTGTGCAACAAGGTGATCCACTTGGACCTCTTCTTTTTGCTTTAGTGTTACATCCTTTGGTATGTAAGATTAGAGACTCCTTTAACCTTTCTTTTCAAGCGTGGTATTTGGATGATGGCACTATTATTGGAGATACTTTGGTCGTGGGGAAGGTTTTAGAGGTTATTGTGATGGATGGACCTCGTTGCGGTTTACACCTCAATGTTGATAAAGCGAGGTCTTCGGCCAAGGAAGACCCGAGCGAGCTTGTGGGTGTTTTCCACCTAATATTTCTCGACCTTTGCACGGTGTTAAATTACTGGGTGGGCCTGCTAGTGTGGACTTTAAGTTTAGTAGTGAGCTTGTTATGAAACGGGTTGCTAAAACCATTGAGCTTATGGGTGCTATTGGCATTAAACATCGGCATAACGTGGTGCGTGATGTTCTTGTTGACATATGTTCTCGGTCAGGGGTTTCGACTGATCGTAAAGAGGTTGATATTGGGCTTATTGGGGAAAGGGACATATCCCTACTTTACTCGTGGGATGGTGGGCTTGATGTATGTGTTGATCTGACAGGGTCATCGCCCTTGCAGCCAGCGGTATGGTTGATTTTGTGCGGTCGTGCGGTGATTGAAGCTGCATAACCTAAGCGTCAAATCACGAGGCTAAATCTTGCGGATATCGGATATGGGTTTCTCCATTTCATTCTCTTCTTTTGGGGCCCGGAGAAGAATGCGGTGACCTTACTAAAGCATATCAGAAGATTCTCGATAACTCAAGACATTGGTGCGGCGTCTTCTTGCTCACATTTTAGTAGGATTAGCCGCTATAGCTAAAGGGTGGGAGCCGGTTAGTATCTCGGCTCCTTCTAATTTCTTGTAAATCCTATGTTCTTCTAATAAAGTCATGTTATTATAAAAAAATAAATAATAATAATAATAATAATAATAATAATAATAATAATAATAATAATAATAATAATAATAATAATTTGCCTAATTGTAAGATAAACATAGCACATATGTTCTTCTAACCTCTTTTAATATATTAATGTCAAGAAACAGAATGGTGTTGTTGATGGTACAACAACTGACTCGAGCAAAAGTCATTTTCATTAGTATTTGCACACGTTCATCTATATTAAGGGAGTACGATAACACAACAATGGGATATCTTTCGAAGCATTTTTTTGACTAATAAAATTTTAACATTAATGGATAATATTTGTTTAAGTAAAAAACTTCTTTCCAATAATGTATATTGATTAATACATTCTTAACATTAATTAATCTTTTATATATATATATATAAAATAGAACAAAACCCTTATTGGGAATTTTTCATTTTAAAAAAATCAATTCATTCCTTATTTGGTAATATTTTTTTAATTAGATTTTTATTTTTAAATGTAAAAAAATATTAAAAGACTAATTATTTCCTAATTTGCCCAAAAATCTATAAAAAAACGTTTTTACAATCACGTTTATAAAAAAGATCAAAATACACATGAGCCTCTCTGCTATTTTTTCAATTTATAAGCCAAAAATGTAATTAAATAAAAAAAATACCAGAGCTCTCATTGAGAAAGCTTTCTATTCTATCCTTTCTAAAAATCACTCCTTTTCTTCTCCAACCCGTGAAGAAAAAAAAAACATTTTTCACAAGATGATATTATTTAGGGTTTCAAAGGTTTTCATCATCTATCCATTGTGTAAGTAAATCAATATTAATTTTCGGTTTTGAAAACTTGACAGGAGGATTCGATTAGTTTCCATAATATATTCCGAACAAAGTTTTGATTTTGTGTTATGGGTTTTTTATTTTGTTAGTTTGCTTGATGAATGAAGGTGTTTATTATGCTGTTTAGTATGTATGCACACCAAGTGTTTGCTTTTATGTCTAAAAAAAGATGCTAAAAAATTAATGCTAAATTTTTTTGATGAATGGGTGGACGAGGGTTGGTCATGTAAGGCAATTCCCATTCAAAGCAATTGAAAAGGCGGTTGGTATGCGGTTTCATGTAGTTACTTTACACATATGAGTGTGTTGTCTTTGTAAATCAATGCGTTACTCAGCCGCATTCATGTACTATCGAGTTTTTGAGTAATATATTTTCGGGATAAAGCCCTTTTAACCAAAAAAAAAAAAAAAAAAAAAAGGCAAGTACAAAGCAGTCGGCTAATTAACATTGGAGATCGAAGCTTAAGAGAATGTGAGTACATTTAGTCTTAATAAATAAAAATAAATAAATAAATAAATAAATAAATAAATAATAATGATGATAATAATAATAATAATAATAATAATAATAATAATAATAATAATAATAATAATAATAATAATAATAATCATAATAATAAAAGTATTAAACGATTCTCTATGACTAAAGACATTGGGGCGGTGCGTTTCATATTTTTAATAGGATTGGTTTTAGTCATAGAGAATCGTCATCAGAAAAATCGTCGCATGTTCTCAAGTTCTCGAAAAGAATCGTCGAATACTCCAAAAGAATCGTGTGACCCACCTTTGATGTCTTTAGTCATAGAGATCGTCGAATACTCTTTAGTAGAGACTCTGCATCCTTCTCAAGTTCTCCAAAAGAAGAAAATGAGAAGGGGAGGAAACCATATCCGATATCCGCACATTTAGCATCGTGCCAGCACGTTCGTTTATGCGACATCAATAACCGCCGTCACGGTATAAAATCAATCATCGATTGCGTCAGTCACGAAGACCCGTGAGATCAACACATACATCACGCCCGCTATCCCAGAATAAAGTAATATATCGGTGGGTCGTAAGAGATGCATCCCTATCTCCATAAAGCCCAATATCCACCTCCTTACAGTGAAATTCCGACCGAGAACAAATATCAACAAGAACATCACGCACAATGTTATGTCGATGTTTAATGCCAACAATACCGCTTTGCGAAACAACATGATCCCCGTAAATATCTCCGGTAAAACCCTAGAACAAAGTGAACGGCGGCACGAGCGGTGAAAAGAGGAATGCCCGACCGATAGCACAACACACAGCGATAAGTCACGGCATTCATAGTTTGTCGGTCCGGATATCGAGACCACCGTAAGTCAATCCAAGTATGATCCTCCTTTGGTGAGCTCCATGCGCCATCTGTCGAGGAGATAGATGGAATGTAGATTCAACGATTAAGGTAACGATCGAAATATCGTCTGCCAATTTCTTCATAAGTTTGGGGAAATGACCTCGCTAGGGTTACTCAAAAGGTCAATATCCATATCCGCATTAAAGTACATAGAACATCATCAAAGGAGGACCGTGGATTATTATTATTATTATTATTATTATTATTATTATTATTATTATTATTATTATTATTATTATTATTATTATTATTATTATTATTATTATTATTATCATCATTATTATTTATTTATTTATTTTATTTATTAAGACTAAAATGTACTCACATTCTCTTAAGCCGATCTCCAATGTTAATTGACCGTTTTGCTTGCCTTTTTTTTTTTTTTTTTTTTTTTGGTTAAAGGGCTTATATCCCAAAAATATATTACTCAAAAAGCGAGTAAGTACATGAATGCGGTGAGTAGCATTGATTTACAAAGACAACACACTCATATGTGTAAAGTAACTACATGAAACCGTGATACCAACCGCCTTTTCAATTGCTTTGAAAGGAATTGCCTTACATGACCAACCTCGTCCACCCATTCATCAAAAAAATTTTAGCATTAATTTTTAGCATCTTTTTAGACATAAAGCAAACACTTGGTGCGCTACATACTAACTGACATAATAAACACCTTCATTCATCAACAAACTAACAAAAAATAAAAACCCATAACAAAATCAAAACTTTGTTCGGAATATATTATGAGAGTAATCAATCCTCTGTCAAGTTTTCAAAACCGAAAATTAATATTGATTTACTTACACAATGGATAGATGGTGAAAACCTTTGAAACCCTAAATAATATCATCTTGTGAAAAATGTTTTTTTTTCCGCTTCGCGGGTTGGAAGAAAAGGTGATTTTAGAAAGGATAGAATAGAAGCTTTCTCGATGA
>CM040243.1:256932066-256978548 GCA_022545495.1 Chrysanthemum lavandulifolium | reverse complement strand
GGTACTTAGTGTTACTTCAACTGAAGGGCCATTTATGGAATTCCTGATTTTTGACACATGATTTGTGCAAGGCTTTAGAGGAGTACTTCCACTAGACCTTAAATGCATGCGACATATATGGTGTTGGATGAATGTGAGTAGACAATTCTTCATGATGTCAAAACTAAAAGAAGTGATTAGTAGAAAGCACCAACAAGCTTAACAAGAAGCTTATGATGAAGACGAAGATATGCCCAATGGTTAAATGTGCACAACAAAAATTAAAACATGAAGTTATTGTTTGTTTGGCAATCTAATAAACAATAGTACCACATGATAGGCTTGGTATATGTGGTCATTGAACGAGTAGAGAGTAAGAATGGATTGAGGGTTCTATACTACCACCAAGACGAAAACTATACAAATTGCACTCCTACATAAAATTTACCAAAAAGTTATTTATTAACTTTAAACTAAGAATTTTACTGTACTTTTGTTAGATGGTATTCTTTACGATTATTAACCGGTAAACTCATAAAGCTAGCCCGCCCATCCGGGCGGGCTATGAAGCTAGTATATATATATAAACTAAGTGCTCAATAGTCATCACTGTAATACCAAATTGATATTTGAAATTACTTAATGTCATCATCAATTTATTAGACATAAATTCAGCTGTAATTGTCATATGCTATTTGAGAATAAAGACTCAGGTATCCCTTTATGTTTTAACAACAGACAAAAGCGCTAACGAACTTGAAAAATCATATTACCTTGCACCAACACTCGATAACACATGTAAGCGCAATATGTGATCTTGAACTTTTGGAATTTATGCTTGTTAGCCCAACCTTTCTATTGAAAAGTCCCTGCATTATCAAGCAACCTTAGTTATGTCCTTTTCATATAGGAGCAACGATAAACATAATCATAATACGGGGTGATCATAAACATAAATTCAATGGGATCACTTAATTATTGCAGTAATTTTAAATTGGGGAAATGATAAAAAAAGGCATCGAAGTTGCCACCTTTTCCTTTTCTGGGCATCGAACTTTTTTTTTTCCTATAGTAGCACTAAACTTGCCTAATTTTCCTTTTGTGACACAAAATCACACTTAAAACGGGTTTAGTGGGATTAAGAAGGTTAATTACACTATAGGCAAGTTTAGTGCTACTATAGGAAAAAAAGAGTTCGATGTCCAGAAAAAGAAAAGGTGGCAACTTCGATGCGTTTTTTTATCATTTTCCCTAAAAGGTTAATTACACTATAAGTGTGATTTTGTGTAACAAAAGGAAAAATAGGCAAGTTTAGTGCTACTATAAGGGAAAAAAAAAGTTCGATGCCCAGAAAAGGAAAAAGGTGGCAACTGATGCTTTTTTTTTCCTATAGAAGATTAAACTTGCCTAACTTTCTTTGTGACACAAAATCACACTTAAAACGGGTTTAGTGGGATTAAGAAGGTTAATTACACTATAAGTGTGATTTTGTGTCACAAAAGGAAAATTAGGCAAGTTTAGTGCTACTATAGGAAAAAAAAGTTCGATGCCGGAAAAGGAAAATGTGGCAACTTGATGCCTTTTTTATCATTTTCCTTTTAAATTCGAGTAACTTCCAGTTTTCAATTTCGTGGTGACCTTAGAACATTTTATTCCACTGGAAAAGATCTTGTCTGCAGCTACAGTTACACAATAACTTCATGCATAATTGCAGCAAGTTAAATGGCTAAAGCGACAATAACACAACCTTTTATGAAATGTGAATGAAAACATGAGCACCAAAAGAACAACCTTGTATTTGCCCCATTTTAACACTAAATGACAAGTGTAAGTAATACGGAGTAACAAAAAGAAATAACCTGTATAAGAGAGAATTGTCAATAGCAATGTCAATACCAAATATACACTGATGAATAAAACTCTACAGTGACATCCTTGTTGATAAGCAACCCCAAAGGCTCAAACAACCCAATTTGTAGCAATTAAGTAGTTTTAATAAGTTGTCCCAAACAACCACTTTAGTATGTAAGGTTACCTTCCATGAACAAGTAGAAGTATGCAAGATTTCTCACATATGTTACTCTGTTTCCACCATTCTAGTATATCAACCTACCAGACTAAATCAATTTATGACACCGTGTTAAACTATCGATTTGATCTATATCAACCTAAAAACCCCACACCATCTGTTCTAAAACATTAAAAATCAGATTGATTGATCTCAATTAGAACTCCAAAATTTGAAGAAAAAATAGAATTTCAAAGATCAATTTCGAGTAACATATTAATCAATAGAATATCAATTATAGCCCTAAACATATGAATTACAACTCTAAATTTGTTGCAATTCTGATAACACCGATTAACACAAATGGGAAAACAAAATTGTCAAGCTAGCATACCTTATAGGAATTGAGATGAAAGAGATTTTGAAATTAGATGAAATAATAGACTATTAAATAGTGTGATTTGTAGTCTAAGATGAATTTAGATGAGCGAACCTTGAAGATTATGTTGATATAGCAGGATAGCAGGTCAAACAAACCATAAAAGAAGGCAAAATTACACGTGGAATAGTTGACGTGGATGTAGTGCCAACATGGATTAAATGAGGTGTCAAGTTTCAAAAAAACCTTCTATTATTATATATATATAGATAGATAGATAGATATTTTCATAATATCACAATAGAACTCATAATATCGTTAATATCACGGTAGTACTCATAATAAAAAAAATAAAAGTGCTCGAAAAATGGAAAAATAAAAAATGAAAGAAGATAACAATAGTAAGGATCCTCGAAAGGAAAAAATTAAAAAATCGTTTACTTGGTCGATTGGTGCAGTGAAGTTAGCATATCTTGACTATTTTACAAAAGTCAAGATCGGATCTAGGATGGGCGGTCCAGATCTATCCGCACATCCGCACGAGTTAAAAATCCGCACTTTGATCCTCACTTATATATATATATATATATATATATATATATATATATATATATATATATATATATATATATAGAAGTCGGTTCAGAAAAGTTTATTTAGATAGAAAAGCGAGAAAAAAGTTACAGGGTAGATTATGAAAACATTACAAACTTCGAGGTGAAAAAAAGAAAAGGTCGGTCTTTTTGATACACATACACACACACTCACCGACTCAAACACACACACTCAGAGTCACTACCACCACCATCGCCAACTCGCACCGTCACCACCACCACCGTCGCCACAATCATAGTCATAACCACCATTGCCGCCACCATCACTGTCACACCGACACTGGTCAAAAGAACATATTCCGATCATAAATCACACACAAATTCGATTAAAACAAACACAATCCAATCGAAACACACTCTGATAAAAACACACATTCGATCATCAAATAATCAAAAATTTATGGATAGCAAGTGACCTAATTCGTTCATTAGAAAAAAAAAGTAAGTGTTTAATTATAGGTTTTATTAATTTATACAGTATGTTATTTTCGTGCATCATTGTGTCAATTATAAGATAGTTGTTATTGTTGAATGAAATTAGATATTAAAGCATTTGTATATATTAAATTACAATTTAGTGCATTTGCCTTAATAATATGTTACAACATTAGTTTGCATGAGTCAGTTCATCCTGATTCATGTTATTGCATCTCTTACTATGGTAAGAGCGTCATCTTATAAGTTAGGGCATTTGTTTTTTGATTAGTGCATCTGTTTTTTGATTAGTGCATCTGTTTGTTTAATTATTGCATCTAAAATAAGCGTTAGTGCACCTGTTAGTATAATTAAGGCATCATGTTATAAGTTAAAGCATCTGTTTGTTTAATTATTGCATATAAAATAAGCGATAGTGCACCTGTTAGTATAATTAAGGCATCAGTAGACTTGTTACGTCACTTGTTTGTACAATTAGTGCATCAAAGAAATGTGTTAGAGCATCTCTGAGTATATGATAAGAGCCTATTGTTAAATTAGGGCATTTGTTTGTTTGATTAGTGCATCAAAAAATGCATTAGGATACCTCTTAGTATGATAAGAGCATCATGTTATAAGTTAGGGCATCTGTTTGTATGTTTATTGTATCGTTGCAACTACTCGAGCATCTGCTTGTATATTTAGTGCATCGATGAACAGATTAGGGAATAAATGAGTAAGATTAGGGCATCGTTAAACATATTAAGGCATCTATATTTGTGTTTAGTGCATCTAATTTAATATTATTCAAGACTCGAGTGTGACTTTGATTTTTGCATTTTGTGGGGCTCTTGCAGGTTCGACCTACTAGTGAAACCATCGTGAACCATATGTTTACACAGTGAGTTCATAGTTATCGTGATCTTCGTCTTATGATTAACCAGGTTTGCTTTTTTACTTCATGTCTTCTATTGTCAACATCTTTTAAAGATTATTGATTCCGTGTTTAAATTTTAAGGGTATAGACATTTGCAGGCTGGAACCAATCACAATCCAGGACAACTTTTCCCGTGCTTTTAGTACACAGGTTTGTTTCAAATTTATTAATGTTCATCACTTTAATTTGGTGAGAAATCTAGGAAATATGTACAAGAGGAAGGAATTAACTACTAATTCTGTACTTTGATTGGAATTTTAAAATACTTTTGTGCGGAGTTGGCTTTTCGAAGATTCAGTTGGAATCCAGTGATTACCACTTCCAGACCTGTTTACCCCAACTTGAAACTTTATCCATACAGTTTGTTGATGAAAATGGGCAAAGGCAAGTTCACATATGAGTTCATGCCAATTTATGCCTGTCGATATATTTGTACAAATATAAGCAAGTTTATAAGAGTATTAAACTCTTATTCAGGTCAAGGGGGAGAGGTGGACGATGGTGGAACGGACTACTATTCCCTTAGACAAGGATATGTGCGTACTTATCTCTATTTATAATAGTGATACTGCAAAAGAACCCATTATTGATTTCCCAATTATGTTTTATAACAGATAACTGTCACACCCATTGGACCCTTAACTACTGTGGATATCGACTCCCATGAATATTTTGAAGGATGGTTATCAGGAGCAGCCGAGTGTACTTCAGCTGTGTGATTACCTTTTTGTAAGTAATATTATAGTTTTTTTAATTGCAAAAACTCGCATTTAATAAAGGTGAATGTAATGTCAAACTTAATGTGATCATTTGCTTTTAGCCTCTGCAGGTAGCTAGTATGTGATACCAGGGGTATTGGTGGTAAAGAGCCACTGTGAGTTCAACGTATATAACATTAAAGTATGTACTAGTTTCATTGGAAAGTAAAATGCATTCAAAACTCAGTTTGAAAACACTGTGGTAGTAGTATTTGCTTGCCCTCAAAATGCAAGGTTTCTCTGTTCTGATCGATAGTTACAGCTTTGGGTGATGATATGGGGAGGTAATTTAGTGCATCCGACTGAGGTACGCTAGTGCATCTGTTTGAGGTACGTTAGTGCATACCATGGTATCATTGTAGGATCATGTAAATATTCGTTTGATATTAGGTGGCTAGCTAGATCAACACACACACATTACTCAATTTTTAAGTTTTAAGCAAATGTGTTTTCTTTTTATATGTAGTAATATGAACACTTGGCATGTTTGACTGTTTTGAATACAGGTAGCGGAATTGGAAGGGCACACGGCACTTGTGGCGTCTGTGATAGTTGTACCGGGAAGTAGGGTTTTGTCTAATTGCTGGACTACTTCGCTTGATGGTACTATTAAGTATTGGGACTTTTCCGTGCCTGAGTTGATTAAGTCTATTGACGTTCGGTTTCCTGTTTATTCTATGGTAATTTCTAACCTCTGCCCGTTTTTTTTTGTTTAAGCGTTCGGTCAAATAATAGCACACTTATAATAGTTGAAGCCATCGATTGTAATAGACTAAGATAATAGTAGCTTCTTTTGTTGAGCTTATTTAAATTTTGATAAGCTTATCCACTTATGAACTTTTAAAGCTCATAAGCTCAAGTAGACATGCTTATAAGCCCATTTGAGCTTATTAGTTTTTCAATAAGCTCATAAGCCCACAAAATAAGTTAAGAAAAACACCCCCTGATATAATAATGTTTACTAGCGCCTAGGCTTAAGTCATAGTTAGTCGTCCTGTAAGATATGAGGTAGTCCTATGTGTCATGCACATTGTATGGTAAGTGGCGTTATACCTGTTCCTCTTAGGAAAAAGAACTCGTGGTGGTTTGGTCATTATACGGATTATTTTCACGGTTTTCTTATAATACAATTGCTGTTATTAGTTTTAGTCTTATGTCGTTTGTGCTAGATTAAGATAATAGTAGCTCCTTCTGTTGAGGTTGATACTTGATGCGTGGACACTAATATAATGTTTACTAGCGCCAATTACTTTAGCAGCTGTATGGTAAGTGGGGTTTGAGTATTTCTATTTAGTAAAAAGAACCGACATGCCTTTGTCGTAAGGAGAGACATACTGATTATTGCCCACGGTTTTTATATAATACAATTGTTGACACTGTCTACTTGTTTTCTCAATCTTGTGTTCTAACGGGAATTTTAGGAGTCTGAATATTAGATCAATATGATCATTCAGTTTGGTGCTTGATAAGATTGTTTATTTCCTAACTGCTATAGTACTATCTTATAATTCATACTTGTTAATCATGTAATGAAAAATGTAACTTGTTTCGATTGTGACTGTAGGTGATTCCATCCTATCATGTTCAGAAGCCTGAGAATACTGAAAAACCGACTGATGTTTATGCTTATATCTCTGTGCAAGATACGAAAAACAAACAGAATAAGCCAAACAATGATCTAACTGGGCAGATTTTGAAGTGTAATTTGACCAAGTCTCGCCTCGTTAGTGGAGTTATGTTGTCAGAGGTGTGTACCTTACTATTACTATGCCTTAATCAGTTTGAAGTCGTGTTCGATCTTTTAATATAAAGTGTGTATGTTTTTGATATATTACAGACTAAAAAACCAGAGAACATAACCATCTCTTCAAATGGAAAATACTTAGGCATACGAGAAAATCGCAAGCTTCGTATATGGGAAGTGCCTTCAAAAGATCTGAAAAACGTTAGTCATCGGAAGCTAAAACTCTTGCACTCCAAAAAGCTGTCATGTTTTGCTTTTCATCCAACCGAAAGGATTGTAGCAGCTGGCGATGTCACGGGGAGAATTATGATTTGGAGAGGTTTTGGTGATCGAACATTTGCTGGTGACAGTGGAAAACTGATAAAGGATAAGGAGGAAAAACCTGGTGTCAAAGGTGACGGTGATGCTGATTCGGGTACCACCTGGCATTGGCATTCTGCAGAAGTGAAGTTCTTGTTCTTTTCGTCAGATGGAGCTTATCTGTATTCTGGTAAGAACGAATTTTAAGCGTTTGGATGTTGGACTTGCCTTATGGCTTTATTAATGGTTATATTCTTAATTTAATGTAATGCTCTGTATCTATTCATGTGTGTAGCTGGAAAAGAAGGAGTCCTTGTAGTTTGGCAGCTTGATACCAGCAAGAAGAAGTTCTTACCGAGAATAGGGACCCCACTTCTTAGTTTTGTGAACTCTCCCGATCCTTCACTTGCATCTGTAAGAATATAACCTTTTTCTGCATAGAAAGTATGAAACAAAACTAGTGATCTTCTCTGAACTATGTCTTAAGGTTTATTTGATGCTCATTTAACTTTCTAATTTGTTGGAACACACAGAAAATGGTGAAGATCTGCTGTATTGGAAATTGAAGCATTGGAGGTGTGTATTTCACATCAACTGATCTTCTTTTTTACTACGTTTTCTTCGTATAGTTAAGGTATTTAAGGTTTATTTCCCCAGGAATTTGAGGGGGCTCTCGGGATCTCGAATTGCATCTAGAGTTGCTTAACTGAAGATGTCTCAAAAGCAGTTGTGGAGGCACGAAAAGGTCCAAGATCCTGCAACCGTGTCAAGAAAAGAAGTCGGGAAAATGGACGATCTAAAAGACTTGAATATGATGGTTTAAATTATTTTATGCTGTGTAAAAATGTTTAATATAGTGCTTTTTTAAGACCTGAGAATGACTTTATGTTGTATAGAAAACATTGTATATCTAATTTCAAATAGTAAATGTGAATAAAAAGTAATTCATCTTATGTGTACATGTTCTGGAAAAAAAATCTCACTCACGATGAATCTATATTGGGGTTGTTTGGCATTAGTAATAAGAAAATTTAAAAGTTACAAAAACAACCCTTGACAAATAAAAAAAGTAACAAAGAAGCCCTTGAGTTGGGAAGGAAAAAAGGAGGAAAGGAGGAGATCTAATGGTTGATATTACTTTTCTCACTTTTCTCGAGATCAACTTTTAAATGATCCAATCTCTCTCTCTCTCTCTCTCTCTCTCTCTCTCTCTCTCTCTCTCTATATATATATATATATATATATATATATATATATATATATATATATATATATATATAGAATATTATCTGATCAAGACTAATATTAGATCTGATCTTTCTGACCATCCTCGACCAATCGAATTTAAAAATTAGTTTCTATTTATTTAATTCATTATATTATCCAAGGGTATTGATGGTATTTACTAATTTTATTTTCTAAAATTCCTCCATATATTTTGGAAACTGATTTCACAGTTATCTCTTTCTCTCTGACATATTTATCTCTCCTTCAAACCCTAGCCTCCACCCACAACCTAACTCTAACAACCATCAACACGATCGTTCTAAATGACTCCCATCGCCATCCGTATTATAGCGGGCTGATCCGGTCTGTGGTTTCATATATCTTATTTTGGATTTCGTGTTTGGTTTATGTTGATTGAAGAAACTAGATGCTTATCCAAGACAATATTTTTTAATTTTTGCTATTGATCTATGGTTGTTCATCATAATTTAAGGTTAGATTTTAAGTTTCGTTTTTTTATTTTACACTTTGCGATGATTCTAAATCTTGTTTGATTGGATGTTTTTGTATAAAAAGTGGACCGGTTCATTCATTTTTAAATATACGTTGATAATCTGATTTGAAGAATTTTCGGTATACATTGATAATCTGATTTGAAACTCATTTTATATTATCTTTAACTATTATAATAAACTGGTATCCTATAAACAAAGTGTACGTATCCCAATAATTGTAGATGAGAGAAGTGGAGACTCGTGACTTATCTTAAGCACCCATTCATTCGGATAAGGAGATTGATTGCTATTTTATTTTTATCAAATTTGAGTCATACATTATAATATGACATTTCCTTTTACGAAATTTGAGTTTTACGTTATATCACGGACCATGATTGTCAAGTAAGTTTTGTTTTATACGAATTATAATTTTCTTTAGTATATTAGGATTGGCAAGATTAAGATTGGTAGATTGTTTTGTTCGATGATTAAGATTGGTAGATTGTTTCGTTCGATATATGAATTGATGTAAATAAAGATTGTGCATATATGTAGATAAGGATTTTGCATATGTGTTAGGATAGTTGTTATGTTTATTGTTATTTTCTTGCCTAAGTTGTTATTTTGAAGCTACTGGTCACGAATTTTGGTTTAGAACATACATGTTTTCTTGTTTATTTTTTATTTTACTAACTACTTTTATAGGTAATTTAATGGATATGCATCATTAAGCAATAATTTTTTTGTATAACTTTGATTTCTTAGTAAAAGTTGATGCAAATAATAGGTTGCCAATAAGTGTGCATATGTGTTATGCTAGTTATGGTTAATTCGTTCTTACGTAAGTTAATATAAGGAAAGAATGTGCACATATGTTATACTAATTGTTACGTTTTAAAAACAAGTTTGTATACTCTAATATAAGTAGAGATTGTACATATCTAATTTTTGTGATTAGATGTTTGTGAGAACTATGTGCACATGTGCTTTCATAGTTATTACCATTATAAAATTTAGAGTAAATTACACCATTCGTCCTTGTGGTTTGCGTTGGCCATGAGGTTTCGTCCTTCGACCAAAAAATTGCCGTCGTCGCCCTTAAGTGTGAAACGTTATGCAGCGTTCGTCCCTCCGTCCAACTGGGCCCACAAATTCCCACTAACGTCAGTTAACTAAGGTTTTTAAAGGGGTATTTCCGTCATTTTACCCAACACCAACACTATCTCTTCCACCCTACCCAACACCAATCTTGCTATCATCCATTCCATGAATCTACCATCATCAGAATATACCATCCATTCCACCCACCACAGGTTTATCAATTCAAAAAAAAAAATGAGCTTTCTATATCAATCGGTAAAAGAAGATAAGTAAATCTCACAGAAAAAGGATTATGGGTTGACTGGTAATTTTTTATCCTAACTTATTCATGAACCAACTTCAAACCAACATCTATATCAACAATCCAATATCAAAATACAAGAAAAGAAAAAGTTCAAACACAACAGCCGCCATTGTTCTATTTCTAGGTATCTCACAAAAATGTTTCTCTTTAAATTTCACACGTTTTTTTTAGTGTTTTTGTTTTTTGTTAAAAGAAGTGGATCTGCTATGATGCTTAAAAACTACCTATTTTATGATTTCTGTGATTAGAAATTTACCAATGGATCCTTCGAGCATATCTACTTTTTATTTGTATTATTATTGAAAAAAAAGTTAACGATCCTTACAATTAGAAGTCGATTGGAATGAAAACAAGAAACCAAAACAATTCGACCAAGCCGAATCCACAGGAACCACCAAGCACCCAAATGCCCTTTTAATTTTTGGTTACGTGTGGTATTACCACGTGAATCGGTGGATGTTTTGACTATCTCTTTGATGCCATCCTTGTTGAAGAAAGTCACCCATCATCTCCTTTCTTTTAAGCAAACACGTGACCTATGGTGGGAGATAGTAAAGCGAAGTTGATGGATCAATCTCCGAAATACTCGTTCTCTTGATCTACGCGTCGATATCAAAACTACATCACGGAATTTTGGCCGGAAAATGGTGCGCGCCGTAAATTAGAAATCCGGTGAGTGTGTGTGATATTGTGAGGAAACCTAAAAAATCTTTTATATGCCAAAAGAAAATACTTAAATTACTATTTTACCTCATGGTTAAGTGACTTAGCGGACGTTAGTGGGAATTGGTGGGCCCGGTTGGACGGAAGGACGAGCGGTGCATAACGTTTCACACTTAGGGCGTCTGGTCAATTTTTTTGGTTAAAGGATTAGCCTGCGGTCAACGCAAACCACAAGGACGACGGTGTAATTTACTCTAAAATTTATTTACATCATTAATTTGGTATAGACAAAGATTATGCATATATGTTATGCTAGTTGTTCCGATTTTAAAATTCGTTTACTCATTTTTTGCGGTCTAATGAACATGTTTGTGTATAGATTTATGAAGATGATTATGACATTCAAGACATATGAGATGATAAGGATGATGTTTAAGGAATGTACACGAATGCACACATGCATACAAGAGGATAATTTGTGGAAGCAATACGATTATTACTTATGTGTTTTTTTGTTTGAGCGCACAAATGAATTTCATCAAGAAACACAATTATTGCATATGTGTTTTTTTACTTGTAATCAAATGAAATGTAAAGTAAAGTATATGATTTTTGAATTATTAGAGGTTTTATTCTCTAGTTTTTGTTTAAAACTTGAAAAGTATAACTGTAACGTATATGTTAAGAAAGATTGGTTTGATTGAATATTATTAATTTTAGCAATATAGATTATGCAACTCTACACTAAAAACACATGTTATATAGGAAAAACATATATGCACCGACATTATTTAAAACATGCTTGTTGAAACTAAAAAAAAAAAAAAAAAAAAAAAAAAAAAAAAAGTGTTCAATTAAAGTTCCTAAATAAAAATATTCAAAAATAAAATAAAATGTATTTTACTATTATACCTTTTGAATTAATTAAAAGTTTAAATATTTACATAAATGCCATAATTGATTATTAACCATTGATCAAATGATTTAAGGGTCTAGATTGATGCAAAATGACATGTAAAGATCAGATATCTAATATTGATCTTCGTAGAATCGCGTATATATATATATATATATATATATATATATATATATATATATATATATATATATATATATATATATATATTTGCGTTAAATGTGGTGAACACTCTTAAAATAAAAACAATAAAACCAATAAGATTAAGACAAGTGTCAATTATTTTTGACAAAAATTAAAACTTAAATTAAATAATTAATGATTAATAAAGGGCATTATAGGTATTTTATATCTTCTCAATCCCCTATTTTCACTTCCTCTCTCATACATAACCACCCAAACTACATCCAGATCTATCTCCCTCTCTCCCAAACAAAAAACAATCGCCTCATTCTTTCTCTCTGAAAACGCCGATCTGCTGAAGACGGCCATGGATAAAAAAATCAAAATCGTCTCTTGTTTCTATATCTCATACACCTCTCACTCATCGAAAGTCTAGCCGTAGCTGATTTTTTTCAAACCCTAGTCTTCGCTCCAAACTCTAGCAGAAGCCTAGAACTCGCCATGCAGAATTACGAAGCCAAGGTGATACATTATCTTTCAAATCAGATTCGACAATGACCCTTATTTACTGCGGTGTTGCCTATAAAGTTCTTGCAATAATGTTTGGAATCAGTTGATTATTTTCATATTATCGTGATATCAATTAAGTCGTACACAATTTTTATTTTTTTGTTAAGATCTGATCTTTATTTAAGGTCATTCTGATATGTTATCATCTTTGTGCAATAATAAAATGGATAATTAGAATAGCAGATGTGTATCATTTTTTAATTCTTGACATCAAATGTTTTATTTGTTTTTATTCTTGACTTCCCGTGTACTACTACATTTAAAAAAAAGATGTTTATCGGTTGTGATGCGTGGAGTTTTATTAGTATTGTAAAGTGTCTCATTCAAAGGTGACACTACCGCTAACGCTAACGATGCCAATGGGTCCGAGTGTTCTATTTGTTTGGCAGATTATAAATCGACTAACGTTGTCCGGTTATTGCCAGAATGTCGTCATTTGTTTCATGTAAAGTGTATAGATAAGTAGTGAAAGGCTCATTCAGCTTGTCCGATGTGCCGGAAAACGCCACATGCAAATATGGTAAAACTATGAAATGAAATGTTGTAGAAGATAGATTAAAATAGTGCATGGATACAAAGACTGTATCGAAAGATTTACAATGATTGCTTTTATCCATTTCAAAAAATTCTATCGAAATCAGTATATCACCCAAGCCGGTTTATAATCTGTTAAGTGGGTATGTCTTATGTCAATTTATAAGTGTTTGCATCGACGAATTTTTTTATGTAAGCTATTTGTGAATCAATGGGTTATTTAACTCTTTATGTAAGTTGTGTATCAATTAGCCTTTTTGAAACCCGCCGCTATCGTCACTAAAATTTGGCGTTGTTGCATCATTTGAAGGCTCTTTATCAGTTGTTCCAAATGTATCTCTTTTTTTAAGGCTCGTTTTGTATCAGTTGATATGTATCAAATAGATCTCAATTTTCGATATGCTTTTTGACAGGTTTGTTGATGGAGACAGTGAGACATACAACACGTGTTCGAAAAAGAATCATACAGTCCAACATATATTGAAACTATATACGTGCATTAGCTAACCATTAGTTTGTATTTGGGAATAAAGATTTGTGCAGTTTTGTATCTTGTGTTTCATGTATATAATTGACATTAATATGGGTATATGTTTCAGACATTGTTGTGCATCAAGTGTTTCATGTATCAAATCGACATAAATATGGGTATTTTTTATTTTATTTTTTTGATTTTGAATCATGTATTAGTAGGACTTATACGATTAAAACATCACGTATGAATATTCGATATGTATCAATGTTTTTTTATCTATAAAATGATGTTTTGTGGCTATTTAAATATTTTAATGATTAAAAATAATAAGTGGTTATATATAACAATTGGGTATGATACACATGACTTATAAAGTATAATTTTATTGGTTATGTATGCATCATAGGACAAGACAAGATTAAGAGATGACTAATAAAAATTTTAAAAATAAAAGTAAATCTATCATTATTTATTAATTGAATAGGACGGTGTACCAAAAAGTAAGGCAAGAAAAAGTGGCACGTGGTGCCTTACCAGATTTTCCCTCATTTTTGAAATATTTATGAAACTGCCATTAATGCATATTAATTATTAATTGAATAGTTTGTGACACATGTCGCGATCTAGTTAGTTTTATTGTTTTATTTTAAACCCATTACTACAATAACGCTATATATATATATATATATATATATATATATATATATATATATATATATATATATATATATATATATATATATATATATATATATATATGTAGGCTAAATTATGAACTCGTTTCTTTAACATCAAATGTAAATCACCCTTCTCCTATAATTGTTATACTAAAAATTGGCATACCAATCAAATAGCTATATAAATTTTAAAGTATTAGAAAAATATTGTGAAATTCAAACATATCGATTTGGCTTATAAATGTTTCACGAAATAGCTTCCTTTAAGAATTTTTGACTATAATATGATACAATATAAGTGATAGATTGTTATTTGATGTAAACCATCATATATATATAGTAAGGAAAAGTCGCAATAAAAATCTGTCCAATGTGCTTTTGAAGACTAGTTTCACGCTTTAAAATAAAGCGATTTACAAATAAAAAAACACAAAAAAGTTAACAACTCATACATATTTATTGCCAATGGAGAAGGCCTAGATTGTGTTCACAATCACACCTATACCATGACAATAATAGTGTATTAATACCAACTCATGTAAGGAATACTCACCTCTAGGGCTGATCATCGGGTGAAAACCAGACCGGATTGAGAAAAATCGGATCGGACCGAAACCGAATCCGGCAAAAACCCTAGATCGAGACCGAGACCGAATGTGGTCGGTCCGGTCCGGTCTCGGTTGGTCGGTCCGGTCCAACAAGGCTAAATTTTTGGTTTGTGGTCAGGACCGGACCGGACCAAGACTGAATTTGCCAAAAATGGTAGACCGAGACCGGACCGCCGTTCCTTCGGTCCGGCCGGTTTCGGTTTGGTCCGTTCGGTTTTGTCGATCGGTCCGGTCCATTTGGTCACCCCTACTCACCTCAATAGATAAACTAGCAACATTTCTTTCGTTCGACCTATGTGAGATGAAAGCATATATTTTTCTATTGCTTATAAAAAAGTAGCAGCCATCTTTAGCTAGCCTTATCAATTATTACCATTGCCGGTAATTTATATGAGGGATGCTTGATAATTAACTTTCAAAAAGTTAAAGTGTGAGATTTATTTCTAATTAGAACAACATAACATTTTTACGAGTCATGCAAGTGTCATTTCGCTTTTCATTTATATTAACACCAACTAGAAAGTTGTCATATAACGAAACACATTCATATATTAATTATCAGACATAAATCATACGTGCAAGACATAAAAACATTGTTGATATTGTTATGAATATGATTGAAGGTGAGGAGAGGAGTTCTATTTTTTTTTTTTTTTTTTTTTTTTTTTTGAAAAGATCATCATGTATAAATCTTAGAGTTTGCTTGACAAGATATTATAAAACTAAATTAGCTATGTAGGATAAAAACATGACAACACATCAGCTAACATAATATAATCATCTTTGGTCGCCAGTTATGGTGGTCCTTTACTCACATGCTAATTTGCCATCAACTCTCTCGACTTTAATTTCTTGTGGGTTACTTTATTCGTGAAAGGCCCAATGTCCATTTATTTACCAACATAAAGTATGATGAATACTAAATATTGACGATGAAAAGGTTTTAAAAAGTATCTACGTACATTACTTAATAAGTAGTTTAATAGTGATCATATATATTGACATAAACATAAAATGGAGACATGTTAGTATCTTACTGCAATTATATTTTCTTCCGGCCAACTTTCAAGTGCTTTACGCTAGACAAAACTTGAGCACCGGTTACACCACACATACACCTTGAGCTACTCAAGATCGATTCAAAAAATACTCATAATCGACTCGACCCAAAGCGGGTTGAGCTCAAGCTACTTGAGTAGAGTTTCCAGTCAAGATCGAGTATTAAAATACTCGGCTTGTAAAGTTCTGAGCCTAAACGAGCTTGTGTATTACCTTGGAAATGATTTAGTGGTCATTAATGTGACTTTGAAGTATCTTAAGTAACGTTTGGGGTGGGAGGTTAAGAAGCCCAATAAGTTGGTCATTTTTTGGGCTAACCCTTATGAATCTTCGCCAATTGAACACAGTATATCCTTGATTGCATTCCTTGTTTTGACGAAAAATTATCTACAATTTGAACCCTCATTCAAACTCTTATCTACAACTTTTGAACCCTCCTGCCAACTAGTTTTCATCCCTCATTTAAAGGTTGTTGTTACGGTAACAATGTTACCTCAAACCCTCGACCACGATATATACGATGAAAGTTGAATACAAATTAAAATGTTTTTAATTTAGATTGAAAAATTATGATGCATTTACTCTTCCTTTCTATGCAACTTATAATTGTGTCATTACCCATTATTCACGAAATTAGCATAACATTAACAATAAGGTAATCTATATTAGATGATCTACAAATTAAAAGGAAAAAAAGGGAAAAAAAAAAACAAAAAAGTCAAGGACTTGTACAAATTATCATGCATATACAAGTGTGTAATGATTTTTATAATCATCACACTCTAAGTTATAGCATGATAAGTGTGTTTTAATCTCGACAGAGTTATTTTATTTCTTTTTTTTTTATATAGAAAGGCATCACACTTGAAACGACCATCGAGTTAAACCATCCAAACATGCAGGCCCCGAGACCCGAACCACTAGGAGAGACCCGCGAAAGGAAACCCCTAAAGCTCACGGCTTCGCACTAGAAGGAAAATATTTATGTTTTGTCTCTGCAAGACTCGAACCCTAGGTAAAACCTCTCGTAAACTCCAAAAAGAAAACACACAATGATGCATTTTGCTTATTTAAAAACCTATTCAATCATTTCTTTTATGTTCGACACAAAAGGTTGATATATTTGCCTTAATTTAAGTGGCAACCATGAACACATTTAATTAATACAACAGCTTGGTTTTTCAACAATCTTTAAATTTCATCATGAAATACTGGAAGTGTAGTTCAAAACGTAGAAGTAGTTCAAAACTATTGGACCGGGAATAAAAAAGGGAAAAAAGTCAAGTCTAAGCGCATATGGCACGAAAAGGAAATCCGATTTCGTTAAGACTTGATCTGAATCATAGTTCAGATTCAAGTCAATTCAGTGAGGGCGATCGCGAAAGTCACCGAAGGGGTCAATCTTTTCCTTCACCCCATATAAAAAAAAGGCGGGGAAGGACTTTTTTCGGTTTTTTTTTCTCTTCAAACACAACACTCAATGGTGATGCATGGCGTCATTACTGAATCCTTTCATTGACTTTTCTTTTCTATAACAAAAAAAGGCCCCTCTCGGTGACGTGGGTGAGAAACCCAAATCAGAAAAGCTCGGCAAGCCAATGGCTAACGGTTCTCACCACCCTCCTCTGGTGCAAACACCGTTTGCTGCGGATTAAAGTTCAATGGATTGTATCCCAGATAATGCTCTTTTATGTGGACCTCCACCATTCATAGCTTCTTCAAAATCTTAAGGTGAACTCCCTCCAAGGGTAAAAGAAACCCATTCACCTTACGAACCTCTCTTATAAATTACGAACTCGTTCGAACTCTTATAAACAACTTTTGAACCCTATCAGTTCCTTTTCTTCTTCTTTCAATTCCACCGTCGACACTGTTATGAATTGAAAAATTATGATGCCTTTTTCTTATGTAATGAATCTTCCTTTATGTCATTCCGATGCAACTTATAATGAAAAATACAATATATTTGCAATTTACTTTTATAAATAATACGGTAATCTATATACTCTTATCGCCACCACAATTATTAGGCTATGCACAATGGTGCGGTTGCCTTCGGTTGAACGACTCGGTAGAGCAAGGTTGAGCCATTGTGGCTGGGTCGGTTGGGGAAGAGAATGGAGGAACTCGGTTGCTTCCTCAAAGTGGCAAAGCCACAAACCTCCAAAAATCCTACCGTTTCTAATTAAAAATATATATATATATATATATATATATATATATATATATATATATATATATATATATATATATATATATATATATATATATATATATTTTAAACTTTACCACTTTTACAACATTATAAATACCAACCTCAAACACATTTTTAAACACACAATTTCAAACAACTTCTCATAAACACTTTCAAACACATTTTGATAATTATGTCTTACGAGTTATTTTTTAATTCTTCGTCTTCCGATGAGGAAGAAGTTATGAGCGAGTTTACGGAGTTCATGGAGTTTACACAGTATGCTTGGGACACTTACCAAGCGTCACTGCCAAAGGCTCAACGAAACCACACGGCTAGGGATCGTGTAGGTGCTCATAATCGTTTAGTTGCCGCTTACTTCTCCAAAGAACCGTTGTATGACGAAAAAACATTCCGTCAGCGGTTCCGGATGCCCCGAGACCTATTCACTCAAATTGTGCAAGAGGTAACCAATCATTCTCCTTATTTTCCACAAACTTCTGATTGTAGAGGGGTACTTGGTATTTCTCCATTGGTCAAGTGTACTGCGGCAATTCGTCAATTGGGATACGCGGCAGTTCCTGATTCTCTTGACGAGTATCTGCAAGTGGGTGCAACAACAGCACGCGATTGTCTCCGTAACTTTTGCACGGTTATCATGGAGTTATATGGTGTTGAGTATTTGCGAAAGCCACGATTCGGACCTTGAAAGATTATATGCTCATCACGAGCATAAGCATGGGTTTCTGGGATGATGGGAAGCATTGATTGTACAGTTGGCCTTGGGAGAACCGCCCAAATAGTTTGAGAGGTCAACATGCTAGGGTGATCACGGCCACATCCATTCATTTTATTGGAAGCGGTCGCCTCCCAAGATTTATGGATTTGACATGCGTTCTTTGGTGTCTCCGGGATGAATAACGATATAAGCGTTTTATATCGTTCCCTGCTTTCAATTATATCAAATATGGGAGAGCGTGAAACTTGAATTCGAGGCTAACGATGTTGCTTACAAAATGGGATATTATCTTCTTGACGGATATATCCGAATGGTCTATTCTTATTAAGTCCATTTCAAATCCTCCTACTGGTGAAAAGAATACTGTACAAGAGGAAGCACGAAGCAGCAAGGAAAGATGTGAAACGAGCTTTCGGTGTGTTGAAGAAGAAGTGGAAAATGCTTAAAGTTCCGGCGCGAGGGCTGCATAAACAGGATCTCGAAGATATTGTGTATACATTCATCATATTACATAATATGATCATCAAACACAAGCAGCGGGTGATTTGTCCTACATTGTTTCCATAAGAGGGCCACCGTGATCATGATCCGGTAAGATCCCATGCAGAATCCTTAGTAGTTACTCAGGAGTTAACGGATCGATCAACTCATCTAAACGTAAAATCTGACTTGGTCGAACACATTTGGAGAAACCGTGGAAATACAGGCAATCAAGAGATTGGAGGCGAAGACGAAAGTGACGAAGACGTAACTGACGATGAAGAGTTTTTGTGATTTTTCAGTTTTTAATAAGTATTGTAACGTCTACATTTTAGTAGTTTAAGTTTTAATTATTGTTGTAATGTTTTATTTATTTTTAATGAATTTTAATTTTGTTTTTAAAATATTTGAATTAAAAAATAAATAAATAAATAAAAATAAATCTCGGTCACCATTTACGTGATTTTAAGCATACACATCTTACTCTAATTAGTAATTCATATAATTAAATTCAACACTATAATAGGTCGTCGTCGGTCGTCGGAGAGAGAAAGGCGATGTGGCCGATTACGCTTTAACTAGTTCGCCATTGTGCATAGCCTTAATATAGTAGTAATCTATGAAGTAAATATATGCGTTATATTTACTTCATAAATGTTAAAGATTTTAACTAAACAAAAAGTTAGTGATGCTTTTTCCGTTTTCACGCTTTTTATCGCTTTTTTTTTTTTTTTTTTTTTTTTTTTTTTTAAACTTGTTTTATCTATATTACCTATTTAGGACTTATTATAAAAAAGCTAATGTCTAACATCACTTGTGATAATTCATAAACAAACAAGTATGTTTTTAACCTTTAATATCACCCGAGATATTTCATCTTCTGTATATTTTTATATATTATCACCTATGTGTTTTCTAATATTTTATAATTTTCGGTTATAAGATAGTTTTTGTGTCTTTCATCGCAATTGCCAAGCGATATTTTTTTAATGCAACTAATGTTATCTATCACTTGTTATATTACACTCTTAGTAGAGATAAAGGGGTTAAAGTCTCTTTAGGTGAATTCTTATTTTGTTCAAAAAAATGCTAATTTAATGAAATACTTGTTTGATTTTGAGAATATGTCAAGTCTCAATTTTCATAGTTTGCTTCCTTTTTATTCGTTTTGATATTTTTAAGTGACACTTATTTATCTCTTGTGATATAACACTGTAAGAAAGATGAAGAGTATTACACTTTTCATCATATATGTGTTATCAGTTGTGATACTCAACTAAGAATGTGAAATATTAAATTCATACCAAATGTGATAAGAATTTAGTATTTTACCAAGTATATATGAATAAAATGATAATAAAATCATTTATTATATTATTGTGATGATTACATTCATTTTTCTTATTTGTGTTTTTGAAAATATTTAGGAAGATTTTTGTGTTTTATGATAATATGAAATATTAGAAAAGGTGTTTAACTGAAAACAAAAGATGTTATGAAACTTTTGTTAGACTTGTGGTGTATTTTCTATTTAATGGATACATGGTGCATGTTTCGATAGGTTTTACAGCGGAATTTAAAAATATCTATGGTTGAATCAGCAAACTAAAGAAGTTATGGTTGAAGAAAGCATACATCTTTATAAACAAACTTAGTAAGCTCAAAACGTATAAAAACGGATGAAAATACATGAAAACATAAAAATACAGGCGAAAACGTCTAAAAACGGACGAAAATACATGAAAACCTAAAAAAAAAGACAAAAACGTATGAAAATGGATGAAAATAGCCGAAAACGTAAGAAAACAGATGAAAACATATGAAAGCGTAAAAACACGTCTGAAAACGTATGAAAAATGAACGAAAACGAAAGAAAACGGACGTAAACGGGCGAAAATGTAAGAAAACAGAAAAACGTAAGAAAACATACGAAAACGTATAAACACGGACGAAAACGTATGAAAATAGACGAAAATGTCTAAAAATTGACGAAAACGTAAAAACGGAGGAAAACGTATGAAAACAGACAAAAACGTCTAAAAACATACGAAAACTTATATAAACGTATGAAAAACGCATTTAAAACGGATGTAGACGACGTAAACGGATGAAAGCGAGCGAAAATGTAAAAAAATGATGAAAACATATGAACACGGACGAAAACGTGTAAAACGAACGAAACATATAAATATGGATGAAAACGTATGAAAGCGAAAAAACTTGAATAAAAAAACGTGAATTTAAAATTAAAAAACATAATTAGAAAACGTGAACTAAAAAAAAAAAAACATGAATTTATAATTGAAACGTGAATTCAAAGAAAAAAAATGTTAATAGATAAGAAAGAAAAAGACAAAGAAAAGGAGAAAAAAACATGGACTTGGGTCCATATTAAATCTTGGGTTTATCCCACCATTAGATCAAACTAGATGAATGGTGGAGATCATGTCTTCTAGAAGACCAAAATAAAGAGAAGATTTGAAAATTCCTCCACTATAATAATTGCATTATAATGTACTCTAATGACACATTAAATTTTAATATTAAAATAGATGTTACAAACTTATAATAATACAAATTTATAGTTGTAACTTTTATCATAAACATTCAAGTTATACAAAGTTCAAATTAGTATAAGTATGAATATCTATATTTGTATTGATATACTTTACGGAAATTCAAATACGATCTACTCTTTTCGAACTATCAAATGGGTAAACCGTCGAATATTAACTCTCATTACATACCGCTTAAAGATCAAAGCACGAAAAACTAACATGTTGAATACCGCCGCACTGCTTACAAGTCTTATGCTAGTTTATTAAGATTAACATTTGACTTGAACATCGACATTAATTGTAAATGCTTTCAAATTATCTTTTACTTTCCACTTTTGTATGTATTATTTTTAGCAAAAGCACTCATTTATCGGGTAAAAGGTATTGCAGTCGACTCGAGACTTGTTCTGAGTTAAAACATCTTGAAATTTATTTATTGTGTTTATAATGTGAAATAGTTTGGTGTCTTTATAAAAAAAGTTGTGATGTGAAAAAGTTGTTTATGTCAAATTGGCCTTAACATTTCTTATGCTGAACATTTCAAGTCAGTTTAAACGGAATTGCATCACAAGACGATGCTATACTCTTCTAAATCGGTTTAGTACTTTTCTTTTTTACTTGTTAGTAATCATTTTTTTATAAATAATAAGTTTAAATCACAGTTCACAAGTTCAAGATTAGAGCTAACATATTGCTTGAGCTTGCCCTCAAAGCAATCAATCCCTGATCTTACATTGTTGCAAACAAAATGGTTCAACTAATAATAATGATAACAACATCTTAGAGTATTGGTAGCAACTAACGATAATAGAAAATTTTGCCTAATACTTTTAAAATGCCATGTGAACACACACATCTACTAGGATTGGATAACGGATTAAAACGGGTTGTTGAACACAATAAACAAGCAAGAAACAAATAAACAATTTGTGATTAATAATTTTAAAATGCCATGTGAAACACACACATATACTAGGTTTTGTACAAATATAAGTTATTTCAAAGTGTTATATCTGAATTCTTATATAAGGTTTCTGAAGAGATGCTGCTTTAACTAAATTTCAAATCGAAAATTGATGTTAGTACCGCTAGTTTTAGCAGATATATTTGACGTTGGGGCAAAATTTGTCTCACGTGGGTAAAAAAAGAAAAGGTATATTTGTATATAGACTTGACTGTTACCCTTTTTAATGTTGTTTTAGCTACTTTGGAAGCTAGTTAATATGTTCACTTCTGGGTGTCGTAACACTTTTTTGCTTCTTGTTTCATTGTTATTTTTGTATGTGTTGGATTTATTAAGACTAAAATTTTAACTTTCATCTTTGAGTCAAGTTGGCCGTCTGATTACAACTTGAATCTAAGAACCTTTTAAAGTTGACAGACATGTTTGACTTGCCTTTTTTGGACAAAAAGATTTGTTGCTACTTATTATAATAAAGGTGGTTACTGGATTCCAATTAGCTTTATTAAGCAAAGGTGAGTGATCTGCGCAAAACCGTCAAGTCTAATCACACAAGCTCGCCACTTGTGAATGGCGGATCAGTAACCAAATTTTAAACCATGCAAGACGAAATCAATGAAGATCCGAGGAGTATAGGGTTTCCGGTCGTTATGTCGTGGAATGTCTGAATGGATCACCCAACGATAGTGATCGGAAATTTGAACTAAAAAGGATTTGGTTATGATATTAACTACGGAAAAGCCAACAAATTACAACGGCTTAAATGCAAATTAAAGAAAGTTAAAAGATAAAATCTATTAAATAAACGCTATCACTATTTTTACAATGATGTTTTTGTTTTATGTTTTATAAAACTGAAATTAAAATCTACGTGACGTCAAATTAAAAAGTGAAACTAAAGCAATATTAACCCTAAAATATGAAAATGATATTTTATAAACCTAATGATAAAAGAAAATATATGGAAAAAGAAAATTATTTTACAACTAATAAATTAATTATTATTAATTAAAACTATTTTTAACTATTTAATAATTAACCAAAATACAAGAAATTAGGAAACAAAGCTAGAAAAATAAAATTATGAAATGGAAAAGTCTAAAATATCAAACTAGAATTTTCAAAACTATTTTTGTATTTTCCGATTAATTTTCTATTTTCTAGGAATTTTAAACTATTAAAACTAATTAAATTACTAAAATTGCCAAATAAACTATGAAAAATCTGGAAAATTACTTTTTCACTTTTATATTTATCTAAACCTAAGAAAATTGAAAATTATTTTTTGAACCTTTTCCGAATTTTTTGTATTTAAAGCTAATTAAAATGCTTAAAAACTACTTTAAATTAGGAAAAATAGCAAAACAACTTAGAAAAATCTGAAACTTTCAGGAAAAGTCTAAATTAATACTAGGAATATAAGAAAATTGGAAAACAGGCACTTATGAGGAGAAATTTGAAACGCTAAATCAAGTGCTTATAAATAAGCACTTGAATAAGCTAAATGAAGATTAACAAGTACCGGTGATTCTGGATGTTCTATACTACTAAAATGACCAATTGCAACTAAAATCAACAAGCTATAATCACTGAATAACAAACTACAAGGATTTGATGTCTATGAATTTCAAGTTCAACACAGCTTCGAGCGCTTCTACTATAAGCTTATGCACAAGCTTCAAAATAAGCTCAATATGAAAGGTACCAATTGGAACTTAGAAAAGACCTGGTTGAGAGCAAATGTACCAAAAATCGACAATGATAAGCTCTAATAAGCCTCTGTGCAACTCTAGACAAAGCGAGAAAACTCGGTTCATGAATGATCGATGGAGCAGGGCATTATGGGCCCGAAAGATGAGCTTGTTTGAAGCTTGTAGAAATTTGGTAAAATTTTACAAAAATCTTGATAAGAAAGAGGACCGATTGAGGTTTTAAAATACCAAGCCTTACTTGATAAGACCCAGGTGAGTTCAAGAAAAATCCTTCTAAGTGAGCTCAAAACAACTTTTCACACTTTTGACTTTTGAGGAAACTGATGAACTTTGACCAAATTGAACTTTGGAACCAATTTTGTCACTGAGATTGATGTTATATGTTGAGCTAAACCTACTGCAAGCAATGTTATGGATTTCTAAACACAAATCAAGGATTTGCCAATCCTTGATCTCAACAGTTAACAGGTGAGACTGATTTGATTGATGTTTTGACTTTTGGTGCTAGCGGACTCCAAGCTATTGATTGAAATGAACTAAAATGACCTTAACCAACATAAAACAACTAAAAGCTAACATCTTTGCATAGGCCTAAAAGACAGATAGACCCATTGAGCCAAACACCCTTTATAACCCGATTTGAGCTTAAAATGACTTAAACCATGACCCAACTTATTTTTATGATCAAATTAACTTATTATAACCGAATTATTACTAAAAGAACAGTTTAAACAGATTTGAACTACAAATATAGATTATGCATGAAAACTTGAATATCACTTACAACTTGTCCCAAGCCACAATGGCTAGCAAATGTGAACCAAGTACCACTAACCTATCAAACCCAATCCAATAAGCTATAATTCAACCCATTTTCATATCCGAACCACCCCAAATCCTTCCCGCATCACTTTTGCCCTCTTTGACTTTTTGTTGACGGTTTTCAAATTAGCTTGAAACTTAAATACAAGTTTATGTAAAGCTATTATGAGCTAACATAAACCCTGTTTTACTTTGGAAAGAAGCTAATTGAAGCTTGACATTCATAGTTTGACATTACAATTTTCAACAGTTTAATGTAAAATTATGAAAATGAAATAGAACTTGCATTGATACTTAAACCTGTTGCAATACACTTGAACACACCGAATTGTTACAAAGGAACTTGAAATAACAACTTTAAATCTATTTGAAGGCTTAATAAGTAAAACGACATACATTGCAAAGAAAATAAAAACTAACTCACTTCTTCTTGCTTCTCTTGGCTTTTATGCATCCAAAGCTCCTTCTGCTACCTCTATGAATAGTTCCCAAGACAAAAGTGGCCATTGATTGCTTGGGAACATCTTGGCCGTTTAAATGGATTTGGCGCCAAATTTGGTTTTAACGACTAAGGCTTGAGTGTTAGGTACAAGAGTGCATTAAATGCTTCCTTGGCTCTTTGTGTTTGGAGGGGGTGTAGGGGTGATGATGGTCGAGTGTGAGCGGTGATACGCAGGATTGTGATGATGGACATGGTAGCTTCAGGTACCCGTGAGGAGAGAGGAAAAAGGATAGTCAAATGGGTTTGACTGCTATTTTAATAAAAGGGGGTCCAATGGCGGGGTTCAAAATCACAAGGTGGTCAAAATAGACATGACAAGTCCAAGTGGTGCTAATAATGACAAGGACTTAATATGCAATTTCGAAACTTGTGGACCGACCTGTCAAATCTCAAAGTTGCTCCAAGGACTGAATTTCACAAGTGCTAATATTACAAGGACCAAAGTTGCCATTTCACATTTTCGTGGACCAATTCAGCCAAATTTCAAACTTGGAGGACCATTTTTGTAATTTTCTCAAACTTTTCACATTTTTCACCAAAGGACTAAATTTGATAAGTTATGATTTAAAAGGACCTTTGGTGACTTTTCTTTTGAAATTTTGACTCGTGGACTATTTTTGACAATTTTAGAAACTTGGGGGACTGAAACGCCAATTATGCAAACTTTGCTCATTTTTCATCCGATTTTAAACATTTTGCATCCGAAACATATAAAATGTAATTTTGGAATATTTTCAGATTTTGATGCATTCGAGCATTTTAGACGTTTTGCATTCAGATTGATTAAAATGATGAGTATTTACACACTCATCAATCCCCACACTAAACTATTGCTAGTCCCTAGCAATCTTTTGAGAAAACATAATGGATTTTAAACTCTTTACCAAAAGCCATTACTTCGAGTAGCCAAATGTTTCAGTTCAAGTAAGAACCATGGTACACCGATAACCATGTGATTTTGAGCAAACCACCGACTTTCAACGGATTTGATTTTGTCTTTACCGAAGCCGTACCTTCCGGACTAGCCAACTCTTAGATAAATTATCAATATTATCTTTGGTGAGCCGATTACCAATTATGGATTTTCCAACGCCTTTACCCAAGCCATAAACTTGCGGGCTAGCCAACTCTTCACTTTTTAGGATATGGCGAAATGAATACCATACAATTTGGGCAAATTGCAAGTCGTAAACGGATTTGAGATATCTTTACCAAGAGCCGTTTGCTCTGGATTAGCCAATCCTTTTGTCTTCTGAGACATGGCGGATCGATAACCAAATGAGAAAGTGTAAAACACTTACTCCAAAAAAAAATTTTGGCCAAAACGGGAATTGGTATAATTATATGATAAAATTCGTGAGAATTCCCCACACTTAGAAATGAATATTGCCCTCAATATTCAAAGTACCGTGTTATGCCGAAACAAAGAACGAAAAGGGAAATACTACGGCCATTATTTAGAAAGATGATTTTTTTTTTTTTTTACAACAATATGGCAACCCCCACACTAGGGTGGTAGAAAGAGGTAAGAAGACGTAAATATGGGTGAGAACCCATATAGTGTGTGCTCTTGTTTTTGATTTCCAGTCGCTAGCTTGACTCGACCCGAATTCATTGGTTCATGGGAAGCAAAGTGGAAGAAACAATCTCCATCGGACTTTCATTCAAGATGTTTGGACAAACATTTGCTAACGTGAAAGTTCCACACCGATGAGATATACATAGAACCGCTCAAAAGTGATAAATGAAAATGCCGGGATCAAAGATAATGTCTTCATTCCCGAAGGAGTGAAGAACAGGAGAAGCCACGGGATAGGTGAAGAAGAGATAGAAAATCATGATAAACATCATGACTAACTCATCTTCATCTATAGGAGGATTCATAGTAGCATGAATCTCATCGTTTAAGCTCAATTGGTCTAGACATATCTCGGGTGTGTCTAGATCAAAGTAGAAGTTATCATACTCCGGCGGAGATATGATATGAGTGAGTTCATCCGAGAACTCCATGAAGGTGAATGAATCATATTCGAATTGATATGAGTGGGTTCACCGCGAACTCCTCAAAAGTAAATGATTCATGATCGAGGAGAGAATTATGAGAATGAGAAGTGGTATGCGCCATTAATCTTCTCTCCCATATTAGCAAAATGAAGGCTTTCATTTCGGAATAGAATCATCGGAAAGAATGTCACTATCCTTAATGGGGATAGGAGATGAAATAGGTTTCTCTTTGAAAGCCTCGATTTTAGAAATGAGAAGACCGACATTCAATAATGTTGCTCAAGAGCTTCATCTTTGATTTCGTGTCGAGAACTTCATCATTCTCTTCTTCTAAGCTAACAAGCTCGGTGACTCTTCCACATAAATGATGTCTCCACAAGATAATGAATTATCATCATCGAATCGGAGAACATCTCAACATGATCTGTTTGGAAGACAAGAAGAGGAGGATATCACACACATGATCAAGAATTTCTGTGACTCTCTTGGGATTGGGACAAGGTTATCAACACTAGACTTTATGAATTCGTCCGATTCCTTTTCGTGAACAGTGTCAAGATGCTCATCCCCATATTTAGAGAGTGAGTGGGAGCTTGGTGTGATAGCAGTTGTTTGAGATGAAATCTCAACTGGAATATCAATGACCGAGGGGTTGAGAAATATTACTTTTAAAAGGATAAAAACCCTCCTCGTCATCGTCATAAAGTGCTGCCTTGAGAAATTGGGAACGCCTTAGAGCTGCTTGCTCTAGGATAAATAATTCTTCCCTAGATTTGCGAGCTTCTCGTTCTTCGGCCAGCAATTCTCCTATGGTCTTTTCACCACTCACTTGATTCTTAAAGTTACTAATCATATCCTCAAGTGTTTTCATTGCGGTTTCAAAATCATGGGAAATTTCTTGAGACAACGGTTCAGGTGGAGTTTGAACCGTATGGTGCTGTGGAGGTTGGAAATTTTCAAACATGTGAGAGTCATGATTGTAACAAGGAACTGGGTTCCCTATTTGACAATCAGAGCTGAAATGGGGACCTCCACGAGACTCATGCAATAAAGAAACTGCTGAGTCCAGACAGTGAATCATATGGATTTTGGTTATAACCAAAGTTTCGAGCATCATCGAAAACTGCTCATAGACAAACGTGTTTCCGGATTGACACTCAAATCCTTGGTGAGGACCTCCACAAAATTCACAACAGATATGTTGGTTATATGATGATAAGTCGGTGTGGTGGGTAATTGGAAAAGTTTGAGGGTCGTTAAATGAGTTCGATTAGGATCATAATCAAATGAATTCCTCGAACCACAAAACAAACAACTCCGTTATGAATATCATTACCACATTGTACACAAGTACACCAACGACGAGGGTGAACCAAAGAGAGGCTCACCACAACCGACACAAGGAATAAACGATTGCATTTGAGAGTTATGAAGAGGAATCGGTTTATTCAAAGAATCAACAAAACCAACATGGTGATCCGAATGACTATCAAGTCTCAAGAACATTCGAGAAAAATCCGGAGTGGGACAAGTGGTGTGCTCGAGAGCTAGCAATTTCCACCACTTCCGTTATGGTCTCCGGTTACGGTTCTTGAGAAGCGTGAAGATTAGGCAAGTCATTTTGCTAGTCACCGGTGTTTGAACGGGTTCATCGTAATCAATTCTACTTCTCGACCTTTTTCATCGGCTTGAATTGCTCGATTAGATTACGGACTCTATTTTCAAAGAAAGTGTCCTCGTAATCCTCGGTGGGTGCTTGGGGTAGCTCAGATGTTTGAACCGGTTTGTCAAGATTAGAATGTATTTCGGGTTGTGTATGGTGGTCGAAATAACTTTGAAAAGAATTTATGATGGATAATTCGCACAATTGCAAAATTCGCTTGAACTAGGCCTTCCACACCGCCACACACATTTCGAAGATGAAGTTGACGAATGTCGACATAAGAATTAAACATATAGAGGATTAAGAAGAGAATCAAATGGTTGAGAGGATACGAAGAATAGAATTAAACAGCAAAGAGGGTAAGAGAAATAGAATCAACGAATAAGAGGAATGAGAAGAATATTTTGGTATTTTTGGATAAGAAAATATAAACATATACGAGATGGATGGTATGAACAAAGAGTGAATATCCAAATTACTAATCGCTAAACGGAAGATAATCAGACTGACTCCCAAGAATGCGCCAAAAATTTGATCTCAAGTAAAACCGCTAAGTCTAATCACACAAGCCCGCCACTTGTGAATGGCGGACCGTAACCAGCTTAAAACTGCTTAAGCACGAAATCAATGAAGATCTGAGGAGTATAGGGTTTCCCCGGGTCGTTATGTCCTAGCGAGCTGTGCAATGGATCACCCAACGTATAGTGATCGAGAAATTTGAACGAAAAAGGGATTTGGTTATGATATTAACTACGGAAAAAGCCAACAAATTACAACGGCTTAAATGCAAATTAAAGAAAGTTAAAAAGATAAAATCTATTAAATAAACGCTATCACTATTTTTACAATGATGTTTTTGTTTTTATGTTTTTATAAAACTGAAATTAAAATCTACGCGACGTACAAATTAAAAAGTGAAACTAAAGCAATATTAACCCTAAAAATATGAAAATGATATTTTTATAAACCTAATGATAAAAGAAAATATATGGAAAAAGAAAATTATTTTTACAACTAATAAATTAATTATTATTAATTAAAAACTATTTTTAACTATTTAATAATTAACCAAAATACAAGAAATTAGGAAACAAAGCTAGAAAAATAAAATTATGAAATGGAAAAGTCTAAAATATCAAACTAGAATTTTCAAAAATATTTTTGTATTTTTCTGATTAATTTTCTATTTTCTAGGAATTTTAAACTATTAAAAACTAATTAAATTACTAAAAATTGCCAAATAAACTATGAAAAATCTGGAAAATTACTTTTTTCACTTTTTATATTTATCTAAACCTAAGAAAATTGAAAAATTATTTTTGAACCTTTTCTCGAATTTTTGTATTTAAAGCTAATTAAAATGCTTAAAAACTACTTTAAATTAGGAAAAATAGCAAAACAACTTAGAAAAATCTGAAACTTTCAGGAAAAGTCTAAATTAATACTAGGAATATAAGAAAATTGGAAAACAGGCACTTATGAGGAGAATTTGAATCGCTAAATCAAGTGCTTATAAATAAGCACTTGAATAAGCTAAATGAAGATTAACAAGTACCAGCTGATTACAGATGTTCTATACTACTAAAAATGACCAATTGCAACTAAAATCAACAAGCTATAATCACTGAATAACAAACTACAAGGATTTGATGTCTATGAATTTCAAGTTCAACAACAGTTTCTGAGTGCTTACTATAAGCTTATGCACAAGCTTCAAAATAAGCTCAATATGAAAGGTACCAATTGGAACTTAGAAAAGACCTGGTTGAGAGCAAATGTACCAAAAATCAGACAATGATAAGCTCTAATAAGCCCTGTGCAACTCTAGACAAAACTGAGAAAACTCAGTTCATGAACAGATCAGTGGAGCAGGGCATTATGGGCCTGAAAGATGAGCTTGTTTGAAGCTTGTAGAAATTTGGTAAAATTTTACAAAAATACTGATAAGAAAGAGGACCAGTTGAGGTTTTTAAAATACCAAGCCTTACTTGATAAGACCCAAAGGTGAGTTCAAGAAAAATTCTTCTAAGTGAGCTCAAAACAACTTTTCACACTTTTGACTTTTGAGGAAACTGATGAACTTTGACCAAATTGAACTTTGGAACCAATTTTGTCACTGAGATTGATGTTATATGTTGAGCTAAACCTACTGCAAGCAATGTTATGGATTTCTAAACACAAATCAAGGATTTGCCAATCCTTGATCTCAACAGCTAATAAAGTGAGACAGATTTGATTGATGTTTTGACTTTGGTGCTAGCGCACCCAAGCTATTGATTGAAATGAACTAAAATGACCTTAACCAACATAAAACAACTAAAAGCTAACACCTTGATAGGCCTAAAAGATGATAGACCCATTGAGCCAAACACCCCTTTATAACTTTGATTTGAGCTTAAAAGCAGACTTAAACCATGACCCAACTTATTTTTATGATCAAATTAACTTATTATAACTGAATTATTACTAAAAGAACAGGTTTAAACAGATTTGAACTACAAATATAGATTATGCATGAAAACTTGAATATCACTTACAACTTGTCCCAAGCCACAATGGCTAGCAAAATGTGAACCAAGTACCACTAACCTATCAAACCCAATCCAATAAGCTATAATTCAACCCATTTTCATATCTGAACCACCCCAAATCCTTCCTGCATCACTTTTGCCCCTCTTTGACTTTTTGTTGACCAGTTTTCAAATTAGCTTGAAACTTAAATACAAGCTTATAGAAAGCTATTATGAGCTAACATAAACCTGTTTTACTTTGGAAAGAAGCTAATTGAAGCTTGACATTCATAGTTTGACATTACAATTTTCAACAGTTTAACAGAAAATTATGAAAATGAAATAGAACTTGCATTGATACTTAAAACTGGTTGCAATACACTTGAACACACTGAATTGTTACAAAGGAACTTGAAATAACAACTTTAAATCTATTTGAAGGCTTAATAAGTAAAAACGACATACATTGCAAAGAAAATAAAAACTAACTCACTTCTTCTTGCTTCTCTTGGCTTTTTATACATCCAAAGCTCCTTCTCTTACCTCTATGAATAGTTCCCAGCACAAAAAGTGGCCATTGGATTGCTTGGGAACATCTTGGCCGTTTAAATGGATTTGGCGCCAAATTTGGTTTTAATAGCTAAGGCTTGAGTGTTAGGTACAAGAGTGCATTAAATGCTTCCTTGGCTCTTTGTGTTTGGAGGGTGTAGGGGTGATGATGGTTGAGTGTGAGCAGGTGATATGCAGGATTGTGATGATGGACATGGTAGCTTGGTGTACCCGTGAGGGAGAGAGGGAAAAAGGATAGTCAAATGGGTTTGACTGCTATTTTAATAAAAGGGGGGTCCAATGGCAGGGGTTCAAAATCGGATGGGTGGTCAAAATAGACATGACAAGTCCAAGTGGTGCTAATAATGACAAGGACTTAATATGCAATTTCTGAAACTTCAGGGACCTGACCTGTCAAATCTCAAAGTTGCTCCAAGGACTGAATTTGACAAGTGCTAATATTACAAGGACCAAAGTTGCCATTTTCACATTTTCCAGGGACCAATTCACCAAATTTCAAACTTGGAGGACCATTTTTGTAATTTTCTCAAACTTTTCACATTTTTCACCAAAGGACTAAATTTGACAAGTTATGATTTAAAAAGGACCTTTGGTGACTTTTCTTTTGAAATTTTGACTCAGGGACTATTTTTGACAATTTTAGAAACTTGGGGACCTGAACGCCAATTATGCAAACTTTGCTCATTTTCATCCGATTTTAAACATTTTGCATCCGAAACATATAAAATGTAATTTTGGAATATTTTCAAGATTTTGATGCATTTCCGAGCATTTTAGACGTTTTGCAGATTCGATTTGATTAAAATGATGAGTATTTACACACTCATCGATGAGTACCGACTAACTAGTCTCGCTTTTGTAAATTGTCAAAAATGAGGTGATTGCCGATTAGATCTATAAAGTAGTAAAACCTGAATAGCGGATTATTTAGAATCTACTATACAACGATTAAGGATGAATTATGTCCAAACTTTGTCCCACATTGAGTAGAGGAAAAGAAATCCCTATATACAACGATTAGCTTTTGTTCTGTTTCATTCAAAGATCCCCATCATTTTACACAATTTTTGTTCTATTACTTCATTTCATCACTTCCTTAGAGGCTTAGACTCTTTGTCATTTGCATCTTTCATTAAAGATATCCCATTGATGTGTTATCATTTCACCTTCATGTTTATCTTCAAAAGTTCAACTGTTGGAATATGTATATATTTATAAAACGCGTATGTCCGGATTCGAACTCGTAACCAGGATTGCACACATTAGCGAATGAGAATTAAAGTTAATAATTAATGTTTATGTTTACGATTAAGTATTGCACATTAAGTCCGGTTGACGATCGTTAAGTATTTAACGGAAAATGACTAACGACCGTTAAAATAAAAAGAAAGGACTAGTAATGGAAAGACTTGAAAAGTTATGGGTTTTCCTTGGGCTTTCCTCATGGCCGCCGAGGGGCTTCACCAAGCCCTAATCCATAACTTGTTCCCAAAGTATTCCATCTACTATATAAACAAGGCTAGGTTCTAGGGTTTTACACACTTTGTGCATTGAATTAACCCTAGATCTCTCCTCTCCTCTCCTCTCTCTTGTCCCTATTCGGCCGAACAACCCTTGTAAGGGAGTTTGGTTTCGTTTTTCTTAAACGAGGACTTTTGTTAGATCTAGCAATCGCTTGATTCATTGGTTAATTCGTGTGTACAAGGACGTGGTAGTAAGACACTATTCTTACACCATATTGGTTTGAGTTGTAGAACGGTAAGGGACAACTCTTCAAACCACTTCTTTGTTTTGCTCAAAGGATATGACATTCGCAAGAGGTACGTTACGCATACTTCCAGTTAATTATTTATTTGTTATGATCTTTAGTCTTCCGCTGTGTACTCTTGATGTCTTTATGTTTTATTGTATTTTATATATCATAAACTCAACGGTGGCATCACGAGCCTTGTATAACAAGTAATTATTCTTGAAACACATAAATAAAATAAACATGTTGTGTTATTTTTGTATGCGAGATCTAGGGTTTGCAAAACCTAAACCCTAATTTTTTAGAGGCGTTTATTTTTGTGCCCTAATTAGGGTTTTGTAAACTAGAGTTTTAATTGGATTAGAAACCCTAAGATGCATGCAACTTTATGTGTATTATGTAACTCATTTAATTGCATTAATTGTTAAGTGTAATTTATGTCCATGATAATTATCTCGCATGTTTTATCATGTATCCGCTTTTATTGTATGTCTTTCTTGTTTAAGTGATATACACAAAATTATGATAGATCTAAAATTGGGGAAGACCTCAATAATTATTAATTTAATCAATTATGTGCTATGTGGTATATATTTAATTTTGACTTACGCAATCGATGAATCGATGCATGTGGCTCACCTTGTACATAGATGAAAACGGGTGAAAGTCTTAATTAAATATATGCATATTGACAGATCTAGAATTGGTTATTAATAGGATTTATCAAAACTGTTTACATGTGGCTATTTGATATGCATGACTTTTATTTGTTATGCATTCATTGTTTATTTGTTTATTTTTACAAATACTTGCATGTTTGATACGTGTAACAAGAGTATTTTTACAAGAAAAATAAACTGACCTAAACAATGGTGAAACACGTATTTTTAAGCATAGTAATCATAATCGTTTAATTGATTGGTGACTTTGGTACAAATGGTCTGAACGGCTCACCCATTAGAATGAATTATAAAGGGGTTAATAAAGAAGTGTATACAGTCACACCGAAAGGATGTCTAAGGTTATGCTTCCGCTTACGGTCCTCCTCCCTTGTAAGTTCGAATGGAGCTACTTAGTAAGCCATTAAATGTGCAAGCTCATCTTAAGGGCGAATTAGTTTTAATTATATGCGCCACTTCGGTGGTAATTATCCGAAACACTCAGTGTTTACACTTATGCAAAAGTACGGTATAATGGATGATAATTAACACTAAATTCCTTGATTGGTGAATCCAATACATCAATTAAAGTTTGATGATGAAAAGCTTATACATCAAAACAAGATATAAATGTTTTAATAAAAACTATGCTATAAAGATGAATGCTTGACATCTTTGTACATATTTGATTTAACATCAAAACTTTTACCCTTTAATTTAAGTTATATGCCATCCAACGAAACGGAAACACCTAAGATTACTTTCTATTTGCGTGAGAACTTGACTTAGATCTTAATCAAAGGGTAAAATGTCCACGTGTCGTGAGAACGGGCATGGACGATTTTGCGCTTCTTAAGTTGGACAACTTAATTGAGTTAGGCAAAGTGAGAACGGCAACTCAAGGCATAAGATGGGATAAAACATGTTTACATGGCGATTGAAATTGGCTATGTAAATCCCATAAATCTAGGAATTGCAATTGAAATTGGCAATTGAGCAAAAGCTCTACCACTTTGTATAAGGTTCATTACTAGCGGATCAACCGATGTGATGAGATTATGACAATTTGGATCCTAGTTTTTCAAATGAAAATTAAATGGTTATATGCTTATGAACCATGGGTAATTAATTTTCTTGGAAAAGGTTAATTGTCGAAAATACTAAAATTGAATTTTGTAATTCTTTTGAATGTATAATTGCAACATTTAACCGTAAACGAAGTTTAGTCTTTGATCAGTAAATTGCTCCATTCTGCTTTCAAACAAATGTTTAATCGAGAATAATTTACTGAAAAGGCAAACGAAGTCTCTTTTCCATGGGAGAAGCATTAGACTCAATCCTATTCCTTTTCATGAATGAGAAAGGTATAATAGGAATGTTTTGAATTGTCTAAATTCTAATGTAACTCATAGCAATGAATTGCACGTCATATTTTCCATAAAGATTTTCATTACCTTCATTAGGTGAATGAATCCTTTTGTAACAAACATGAATGTTGGTTAACTGGAAAACATGTATATGAGTTACAAAATTAGAAGCTAGACAAATTACCGAGAAAATTGGTAAAAGGAAAAATAGCTTAATTTATCTAGTTTGTTTGCTTTAACCTTTAAAGGTGCTACATACCAGTATGGGGATGGTAGACCTGTTATGGAAGAAATTGTATACCCAATTTTTTAAGTTAATAACATTGATGGATAACCCATCATTCACATAGTAGAATACACCTTTTAGTACCTTAGTATGATTACGTATGGTTCTTCAAAGGTGTAGGAAAGTAAAAAGCAAGCAAGTTGTTTTCACTGGTTATGAAACACTTACAATGTTGTCGATTCGGTGGGAGCATTTGTGTTGCATTATCGAATAAGAAGTTGTTTTATTGATTTCTAATTCAGTGGGAGCTACATGCCTTATTTCCTCGTAGTAACCTAGATTATCTTCAAAGATAATTACTTTCCAATTGTAGGCACTTATGTTTTAAGGAGAGTCATGTGCGTTTCCTTACTAATCAATATAGTCCTACATCTACTTGTTATATCTATGACACAAATTATATTAATCAATTAAACGAACGTATCGTGTTGTTTATCGCTACATGATGTTGTTACATGCACAAGTGGGAGAAATCTTTATTGTGTGCAAGGTACAACACATGTAAATATGATTTAAATGGATTCTCTTGACCGCAAGGTAAGAGAGTAACGTTCTAATAGGAATTATACATTTAAATGTGTATGATTGCCCTATTAAGAACATGTGTCAAGATGATAACAAAGACTACTTTATTTTAAATATTTATGTCATTCAATATTTAAGAAACACTTGTTGTTGCAATTTATGTTACGTGAGAACGTGAACTAGAGTATAGACCAAGGTAAAATATCCACGTGTTGTGAGAACGAGCATGGATGATTTTGCGCTTACATTGAACATTTCATGGAATGACATAATTAAATTAAGTAATCTAATACTACTTTGATTTTAAGTATTCATTGAATGACTTAAATATATGTAGTAAATATTAACTTGAAATATTAAATTGAAACCTGAGGTGGTGTTCATAATTACTTTAATTATAAATGTTTATGATTTTGTAAAGTCACAAACATGAAGTCTTTTAATACAAGCCTTACGATATAAAGTAAGACGTTAACTTGCTGTGTTTTAAGATATATGCATGAAGTCAATGAGTTGATCAATGACTTATAACGTATAGTGGGATTATAACTGATATGTCTTTTGACTTGGTCAAGAATACTTATGTTATAATACATGCAATTGACTTGGTAATTCTATTGTACCATTAAGTTTTACTTTGTTGGTAAATAGGTAAGCCAAAGAATAGATGGTTATCTTAAATATTGTTAGATTATCTTACAATATTAATTCTAATGGAATACCATAGTTTTATGGTATGTTCAGTTAGAAGAATCAAAATCTATTGGCATTGTTTGATTCAAGATAACTATAGTTTCTTCCAAAACGTTATCAAGGTTAGTAGATTGAGTATAGATTGAATATACTCAATAAGACTCCAACCTAGAAGATTGATAAGACACCATTTGTTTATGGAATGTGATGAACCACATTAAGTCTTATAATGAAGTTCTGAATTTGTTAAACTACTTGTAAAGTGGGTTGTAACAAACTAATGTCAGGAACTATCAATGTTTTTGTAATATCCCAAAAGATAACAATGTATTGTTTACTTGCTAAACTATTTAAAGGTAATCTTTAAATTTTTAAAGGCAAGTGGGAGTTTTGTTTAGATCTTGAAAGATTGAATTACAAAACACATAATCTTCTAAAATGCACTAGCAAATATCATGATAAGGCTAAACATGTAAATGATAGAACTCAATATGATGGAATTGTCATTCATAGATACGTAAGGATATCTCGGATATTTAATATCTTCGAGGATTATGAGTTCTGAGGATCATGGTAAGCTCGTTAATCATGATGATGAATTTACCAAATGTTGAATTGTGGTAAAGCAATCATACTATGAATGTTGAGATGCTGTCCATAAAGATAATCAATTTTAGATACTTGGGGTGCGTTTGGTATACTATCCGGAATCACAATCGGTATGACATTGATTAGAGGGTAGTATGGGATTGAGAATACCGATTCCATTTCTATTGTTTGGTGTGAATTTTAGGCTATGGTTATCACATGCTTTTTTTAGAAAGGCATAAGGTTTTTATATATTAGTGGTGGGTCCTACAGGAATGAGTTAGCAAAGGTGCCTACTCCCCCTCCTATGAGTCTATGGGTATCAAATGATAGTTTCATTCCCTAACTTAGTAACCAAACATTTTCAATGATAATCATTGTGATTGACGCATTCCGATAGTGGTGTACCAAACACACCCTTGGTTTATCTAAATGAAGATGATTTTCTTCAAAGGATGAAAACCCTAGTGGTTTAAATCTTTGTGTAGAAATCATATGGACAATATTGTACACGTATTTAATGCATGTCTAGTGATAATAATATCAATCATGCTTAAGCAATTAACTATGATTGAATATTCTTTACTAGATACATTAAATAGAAATATAAAGATTATAATTGTCATACTTAGTTTAATTGATGTGAAATTTTGACAATGAATATCAAACTCTTTGTTTTGGAATTACTTTTGAGGACGATAAGTAATGTAAAGGAGTTTTATGAATTCAAATAATCTTTGAATATGTACAAATTGCAAGAATCCATGAATGGATATATGCATGCATCTAGAGATAATTCTTATGTTTAATATTAAATCCATGTTTGATTTAATAATTAAAATAAGGTAGCTCGTAAGTATTCCTGAAAGGTAGTGGGAGTATTATTTTTAAATCTTATATGTTGTATGGTGATGAGTGTGTAAATACTCATCATTTTTAGTCAAATTTGAACCGCAAAACGTTTAAAATGCTCGAAATGCATCAAAATACCGAAAATATTCCAAAATTGCATTTTATATGTTTCGATGCAAAATGTTTAAAATCGATGAAAAATGAGCTAAGTTTGCATAATTGGCGCTTTCATTCCCCAAGTTTCAAAAGTTGTCAAAAACAGGTCCCCGAGCCTTAATTTCAAAGAAAAGTCACCAAAGGTCCTTTTAAAATCATAAGTTGTCAAAATTAGTCCTTTGGTGAAAAATATCAAAAGTTTGAGAAAATTACCAAATTGGTCCTTCAAGTTTGAAAATTGGCAAAATTGGTCCCTGGAAAATTGAAAATGTCAAGTTTAGTCCTTGAATTATTGATACTTTTAGCCCTGGAACAACTTTGCAGTTGGCGAACAGTCCCGAATTTTCAGAAAATTGCATTTAGGCCCTTGTGTTATTAAACCTTGTATACACCCTTGGCCCTTGTCATTTCTATTTTGGACCCTGCCATGTTAGCCTTTTGGACCCCCTCTATTATTAAAAAGCCAGTCAAACAATTTGACTTCTCCTCTTTTCCCTCCCAGTCACGAGAACCACCTCCATCATCACTCCCCTGCACACGCATGCCTGCAACGCCTCCCCCCTCCTCCACCATCATACCCCTAACTCTACCCTCCACCTCACCCCACTCCAAGGTGCATTTAATGCACCTTTATACCTAACACTCAACCCAGCTGGCTTAAACAACTTTTGGCGCCAAAAACCACATAAATGGCCAGGATCACTTTTACACATCCAATGGTTGATATTGTTGTTGGGATCCACTCAGAGGAGAGAGATAAGACAGTTTGGGTGTATAAAAGAGCAAGAGGAAGCAACAAGACAGAGTACTTGGTTTAATTTTTCACCATGTATGTCGTTTTTAGCTTGTAATGTCTTAGATAGTTTTTCAGTGTATTTTTAAGGTTCTATGTATCAAAAGTAAACCATTTCAGTGTATTTCACCTCTACTTAAGTATCAATTTAAGTTCATGTTCAATTTCCATTTTGTATGTCCACTTTTGAAATTTCTATTCTCAAAATCTTATGCAAAAGCTGTTAGTGACTTGTTTTTAAGCTCAAACAAACTCATTTAAGCTTATCATTGCTCTTTGTGAGTTTAAATTTAAGGTTCAAACATTTTTGAATATTGGTCAATGAAAGTCAACATAGAGCACAAATGATGCAGAAAGGGTAAATGGTTGATTCAGACATGTTCTTGTGGTTAATTTAGAAGCAGTGGGTTGATTTGGATAGGTAGATGTTCTTGGGTTCACTGTTTGCAAGCCATTGTGGCTATGGACAATTGTAAGTCAGTTTCAAATTATGTAGCATAATCTGTTTTTGTGGTCTTAAATAGTTAAAGCCTGTTTAAATAGTTGTGTTTAGGTTAAGTAAGTTTAATTTGATCAATAATCTATGCTTGTTCAGTGTTTATCTTAGTTTTAATTTGCAAAACAGTTAATACAAGGGTGTTTGGTTTATAGCTTAATCTTTACTAGAGGTGTGTTCATGAGTTGAAATCTATTGGTTCATGTTTGTTTAGTCCATATATACTCATTTGAGTCATAACTTGTGCCTGCTAATCAACAAAGTCAACAATCCATTTTAATCTGCCTTAATATCTTCACTGTTGTGATTCTGTCAAAACAGAAACTTGTTTTGTGTTCAAAATACATAGAACTAGCTTGCATTAGGTTTGATTTATCTTAAAACATCATAATCAGTCCAAAGATTAGCTTCAAATTTCATTTTGGTCAACTTTTCTAAACTGCCTGCAAAAGTCAAATTGGACAAAATCCATTTTGAGCTCAGTTAGGAAGATTTTTCATGAGATCATCTTTGAGCCAATTTCAGTGAACTTTGGCATTTTAAAAACTTCAACTGGTCCACTCCCTTATCACCATTTTATTAGATTTTTGCAATTTTTTTAAATGTCTTAAAACTGCTTGTCATGTGGACCTTGATTGCCCTGCTCACAACTTCAGCATAAACTGAGTTTTCCTCAGATTTGTGCAAGCTTGCACAGGGCTCATAAGAGCTTCCCAAGGTCTGATTTTTGGTTTGTTAGGTCTCACCTAGGTCTAGTTTAAGTTTCTATATTTGGTTGTTGTTGTCTGGCTTATTTGAGTGCTTATCTTTAAGCTGCAAGTTGCCCTTAGAAACTTTTTTAGCTTATAAATTCAAATAAGCCAAATCTTGGTATTTAGCAATTCAGTAGTGTAAGATAGTTGTTATAAGTTGCTTTTGACTTATTTTAGCATATTGTAACTTCTGTAAACAGTTGGTGGTTTGTTTTGTCCATTTGTCTTATTCAAGTGCTTATTTATAAGCCCTTGGCTTAGCAGTTCCAAATTCCTCCACACAACCTACTGTTTTTCCATTTTTCATAGTTTCATAATATTATTTTAAGCTTTTCCTGAATTTTTCAGATTTTTCCAAGTTGGTTTGCTATTTTTCTGCATTTAAATTGATTTTTAGGCCTTTTTAATTAGCTTTAAATACAATTAATTAAGAAAAGTTTCAAAAAAATAATTTTTCATTTTTCTTAGGTTTAGATAAATATAAAAAGTAAAAAAAGTAATTTTCCAGATTTTTCATAGTTTATTTTGTAATTTTTAGCAATTTAATTAGTTTTTAATTCCTAGAAAATCCAAAATAATCGTAAAAATACAAAAATAGTTTTGAAAATTCTATTTTGATATTTTAGATTTTCTAAGTCAAAATTTTATTTTTCTAGCTTTATTTCACATTTTCTTGTATTTTAGGTAATTATTTAATAGTTAAAATAGTTTTAATTAATAATAATTAGATAATTAGTTATAAAAATAATTTTCTCTTTCTAATAACTTTCTTTTATCATTAGGATTGTAAAAATATCATTTTCATATTTTTAGGGTTAATATTGTGTAAGTTTTACATTTTTATTTGTACGTCGCGAAGTTTTTAATTTCAGTTTTATAAAAACATTAAAACAAAAACATCATTTTGCAAATAGTGATAGCGTTTATTTAATAGTTTTTATCTTTTAAATTCTCTTTAATTTGCATTTAAGCCGTTGTAATTTGTTGGCTTTTTCTGTAGTTATAATTACTTCAGATCCCTCTTTTCTGTTCAAATTCCTCGATCACTTTACGTTTGGTAATCCATTGCATAGCTCGCTGGGACATAACGACCCGGGGAAACACTATACTCCTCAGATCTTCATTGCATTCGTGCTTAAGTTGTTTTAAGTTTCTTACAGTTGGCCATTCACAAGTGGTCACTTGCATGAGAAAACTTGACTTGCTCAAGACGGATCAAATTTTTAGCGCCATTACGGAGTCAGGTTGATTATCTTCCGCTTAGCAGATTAGTTGTTTGAATACTCACTCTTTGTTTATATCATCCATCTATCATCTATATATATATCCATATTTTCTTATAAAAATCCAAAACCCAAAACATCCAAAACGATAAAACACAAAAATATTTTTTCCTTTTGTTTCTATATATGTATCAAATATAAAATACAAAAGATTTGTCGCTTCCTAACTGGGGTGCGACCATAATAAGTTCCCAACTAAAGATTCAAAACTTGCCTTTGTGTCCTTGTGATTGGTGTACCTTTTCAAAGAAGCCATTCATATTGTGATTATTGGTTAAGTTCATCGTTGTTTTGCCTCGATTTTGTGTTAATTGATTTTGTTGTGATATCTACTTGTCGAACCGGAAAACCCATAAATATTCTTCTCACCCCATTTTTATAAAACGCCTTCATAATTCCCATTTCTCTCCTTAACTCGAGTTTCCTTAGAGTTAACTCTAGTGTATGCGCACTCGCTCTTCTAGATCCGTGAGCCCATTTCGTGAGCTTGTCAAGATTCCAAGAAGGCGTGTCCGAGACTTTCGCTCCTCGGTCGGATCCGAGATCCGGATGGCTCACACTACTTCCGCTATCATGGCGGAAGAACGCCCTATGTGTGAGCTTCTCCGTGCACCCATCGACGGGTATGGAGATGCTATTGTTGTACCAAACCATTGTGGTGAAAATTTTGAACTCAAAACCGGTTATCAATCTTGTAACCTCAAATCAATTCTACGGTTTTGAGCGGGATGATCCTCATGCTCATATTCGATGGTTTAACAAGATTGCATCTACCATCAAGTATAAGAATGTCCCCACCGATGTCGTTAAGCTTCTTCCTGCTCCCATTTTCTCTTGAGGGCAAGCCCGGATTTGGCTTGAAAACAACCCCCGCCTATTGAGACATGGGAAGATCCGTGAAGAAATTTGTGAATGAATTCTATCCACCTTCCAAAACCACGAGTCTTAAAATGAAATCATCAAATTCACTCAAAAGTTTGATGAATCCTTGATGAATCGTGGGATCGTTTTAAGGAATTGCTTCGCAAATGTCCTCACCACGGTTTCTCCGAGTTGATGCAACTCGATACTTTCTACAATGGAGTGAGTCAATCGATCAAGATTCTCTCAATTCCTCCGCGGAGGAAATTTCCTAAGCAAAAGCTGTCAAAGAAGCTTTAGCGATTATCGAAAACAAGTCTAAAGTCCGTGACCGCACGAAGCAAGCCGGTTGTTTCCCAAGTCGGTGTTGGTCCTTCTTCTTCATCGCTCGTGAGTCAATCTAGCACCGATGCTAAGATTGACAAACTCACTAAGCTATTCAAAGCTTTGGTTCTCCAACCAAAAGAAAGTCTCTTTTCCACAAACTTCACCTCCTGCTTGAAGTTAAGAAAGTGGAAGTCGTGTTACTTGTGGTGGCCCCATGCTTATTATAATCGTATGGCCACCGATGGTAACCCTTTGAAGCTAATGTGGGCGGGATTTCTAATCGTGGAGGCAACCAATATCGTGCTCCTCAGAGACCCAACCACCGCCCTAACCACTACTCGACCTCCGGTTTCAATCAAAACCGTAATCGAATCAAAATGACCAAACCAAGGTTTTCAAAACCAAGGTAATTTCATCCAAATAAGGGTTTTCGAATCGAATCAAAATTTCCAACACCAAGGAAATTTCAATAGAAACCTGTGTCGTGGAAATTTCAACCAAGGGTATTTTCATGCCAATAATCAAGGAAATTTTCGTAATCAAGGCCCTAATCCTAACAATAGAGGCCGAATTTTCCTGCAAACTCAAGCCATTGTTCCAACTGGACCATCATCCGATGAGTTGTTGAAACAATTCATGAAATCCCAAGAGGAAATGAATCGGTTGTTGGTCACCAAATTTCGACATCAAGAAGTCTTTAAATGATCGACCCGGGCTGTGTACTCTACCTAGCAACACGATCGCTAATACGAGGCGATGCAAAGCGATCACAACCAAGTGGTGCTTCTTATGCTGGACCCATTGTTCTACTACTCTTCTTCTTCTCTCCGAAGGTAGTGGAAAGTGAACCCGAGGCGACAAAGGACAAGGAACTTCCTACTAATAACGGAAGTACCAAAGAATGTCCATCCTCGGGTTGTCCGAAACCCAAAACCAAACACCGAGTTGTTTTTGAACCTCCAGTTGGTGACCCTAAACCAAAACTTCTATTCCTTACCCTCACGCTTACATGAGCAAAAGCTCCGTGAGAAAGCTAGTCATCAAATGGAAAAATTCTTTCAAATTTTCCAAGAGCTTCATTTTGACATAAGCTTCATGGATGCCATCATGTTGATGCCCAAGTTTGCATCTACTCGAAACACATGTTGAGCAATAAGGAAAAGTCGTTTGAAATGGCTAAAACTCCTTTAAACGAGAACGCTCAGCAGTCTTGTTAAAGAAGCTTCCCGAGAAGCTAGGAGATCCCGGAAAATTTCTTCTTCCTTGTGTTTTCCCGGATGATTGAATGCTTTGCTCTTGTCGATCTTGGTGCAAGCATCAATCGATGCCTTATTCGATGTGGAAGAAACTTTCTTCCGAACTTATTCCTACCGCATGACTCTTGAGCTTGCGGATCGTTCTATCTCGCGTCCTCTTGGCATCGCCGAGGATGTATTTGTGAAAGTAGGAAAGTTCCATTTTCCGGTGACTTTGTGGTTGTTGATTTCGATCACGATCCTCGGGTTCCCTCATTGTTGGAAGAGGATTCCCGAGGACGGGCCGTGCTCTTATCGATGTATTTGAGCAAGAGATCACTTTACGTGTGGGTAATGAAGTCGTTACCTTTAACCTCGATCAAACTTCGAGGTAATCCTCAAATTATGATATCAATCGCTTAATCGAGTCGATTTAATTGATATTGCTTTGAGGAGTACTCAAGAGTTTCTTGGTTAACTTCATAATTTCGTGAGTGGAGATTCCACCACATCTTCTCAACCTATCATTGCCGACTCTTCCCCTCTCTCACTCCGTTTGAGGGAGGTGACTTCCTTCCGGAAGAGATCGATGAATTTCTTGTTATCGATGAATCAATTCCACTGGAATTGATGGTGTTTATGATTCGGAGGGGATATTCTTTATCTTGAGCAATTGCTTAATGAAGATCCTTTACCTTCACTCCTCCGAAAGAGATCACGATTGAGGAAATCAAATCAAGACAAACATCTACCGATGAATTTCCGAGGTTGAACTTAAGGACCTACCTCCTCATCTTGAGTATGCATTTTGGAGGCGATGATAAATTACCCGTCATAATTGCTAAAGACTTAACTAAGGAGGAGAAAATTGCTCTTATAAAGGTCCGAAGTCACACAAGCAAGCAATTGCTTGGAAACTCTCCGATATTAATGGTATCAACCCCGAGTTTTGTACTCACAAAATCTTAATGGAGGATGACTTCAAACCAAAGCAATTCAACATCGTAGAAGGGTGAATCCTAAGATTCATGAGGTTATCAAACAAGAGGTTCTCAAACTTCTTGATGCGGTTTAATTTACCCTATCTCCGATAGTCCTTGGTTAGCCCAATTCATTGCGCTCCAAAAAGGGTGGCATTATCGTTGTCACAAATGAAGAAAATGAGTTAATTCCAACTCGATTGGTTACGGGATGGCGTGTGTATTGACTATCGTAAGTTAAACGAAGCCACCCAGAAAGACCATTTTCCTCTACCCT